>VOMN01082726.1:0-30326 GCA_014899125.1 Orchestia grillus | reverse complement strand
ACCTAGTGTGGGTGGTTATGGGAAGAGGTGGCGTGATGTGGGTGGTGGTAGGAGGGGGTGACGGGGTTTACGTGGTGATGGGGGGACAGTGATTGGAGGTGGGGGCTTGGTGTGGGTGGTGATTCGATGTGGTAGCTTGGTGTCGGTGGTAATAAGAAGTGGTGACGTAGTACGAGTCGTTGTGGGTGGTGATGGGAGATGGTTACATACATAGTGTTCGGGGAGATGGGAGGTGTTGGTGTATGTGCGGGTGGGGGATTGGAGGTGTTAGCGTGGTATTATGGTGATGGGAGATAGTGGTGTGGTGCAGGTGTTTATGGAAGTGGCGAGGTGGTACGGGACATGGTGGATGGTGATGGGAGGTGATGGCTAGGTGTATGAGGATATCTGTTATAATTGTCAGTGATGGCGTAGTGTGAACTGTTGTAGGTGAAGATGGCGGTGGTTGCATGGTGTGAAGTGGTGTAGAGCGTTTTGGGTAGTGATGAGAAGTGATGGCATGGTGTGAGATAGTGGGGAGCGTTTTGAGTGGTGATGAAAGGTAGTGGCGTTGCGTGGGGACGTCTGGATGGTGATGAGTGCTGGAGTTGTTAGTGTGGTTTGGGCTGAAATGTTATTACAGGTAGTGAAGTGATTGTTGTGGGTAGTTGCGCAGTTGATATTGCTAGTTGCCAGCGCTGCGCTTCGAGGTAAAGATGAATCGTGTACCAGGATTTCCAAGGCTACTTGTTCATTTGCTTTGATTTTTGTTACTTCATATACGTTGTTAAGTTTATTATTTTACTTATACTCATAATGGTCATTTATGCGGCTCCTCTACAACTGTCTGTACCCAAAAAAACAGGCATTACACTCATCAGTGCATAAAGCATACATATTCTGCAAAAAATTATGGTAATTTGTCTAGAAACGTAAAAGTCTGTTTAGAGATAAATTATGAAGTAACGCGTGGGCGATAGGCAAGTTTTTTTTTGCTAGTACATGCTTCGGAGTCTTTCAGTAGTTCACACTATTTTATCTGGTACCAAATCTTTGTTTTCATTCATACAAGCTAAGAATTCATGCTACAAATTGTTTTGTGAGCTTAGATACGTCCGATGGCATAAGTGTTTGGCTTTTTTTAATTAACCATTTTGTCTTTTTTCTTCTTCTTCGTTGAGAATTTTAACGTCCTTCATTTTTGCAGCTCTTTCTATGGCAGCAACCTGAAAGGGCAAACTCAGAGACACAGGCTCTTGGACTTCAGTTTACATTGTTAAGTCGAAGCAGTCTTTTTCTCACGATGATATACCCAGGGCTCTGGTGCTGACGCATTGCTTGTCATGGGGGTGATAGCTAGAGCCCGGGAATTTTTTATTCACTTTATGCGCCTGTCAAGAAGGAAGAAATTTACCCTTTGAATGACTGAAGTAAACTAGAACGAATACTCTAGTATACTCATTTCAACCAAGTAACTCATCTGCCAATTTTGCACGTGTTAATATTGTCTATTATTGATGGGGTTTGATATTAATTTGCAGCATGATTCATAATTAACTTGACCACCCTTTAGCTGTTGGGCCACTCATAAAGCTTCGTTTCAGCCTATAATGATTCTTCTTTATTTCCTAATAAATACCCAAAGCCAAGCGAATAAATTCAACCACTTCAGTCCCAATGAACAGTATCCATGAAAGGATAGAAATAGGATATTACCGAGGGATGAGTTTCAAGTTTCTGATCTGTGTTATAATTGAACAATGTGCACGGCTTCAAACAAGCAAAATGATGATAGTTCTATTATTATATAGATATATATCACCCATGAAGTGTGACATTTTGCTTCCATCTCCTTCGAAGCTGTAATTCAAGAAGCCCTTTCCGTGCTGAAAACGTGCGTGCCTCTGCAGCAACTGACCCTCAGCGTGGTTGTGTACTCGAACTCACGCACCCAGCCCGAGGGTGCGGGCACTAGGGTCCTAGTGAATTGGATTTGATGCAAAGTTAAGCTTTTGTTGAAAAAATGTAGGTTTACCTATTCTTACCCCTGAGAAACAGATTTATATATTAGTGAAATCTGTGGTAGGAGACGGAAAGAATTCGTCAGTCTTATGTGTTCACTATTTTAATTTACATGATCTTCATGGTGAATCCCGTTGCTTTTACGGTAGTGGAGTTGACATACTGTCAACTTCTATCTGTATGATACTGTGTGAAAGTGTCGGTCCTGGCCTCGTGTTATCAATAGTATTCAGAATATTCTCTGGGGATTTCTTGAAGATTCATTAAAAAATTCACGTTCATTTACAACTTTTATTGTTCATTGCAACGCTGTCTTATGAATGTTGGTGGCATTCATGGCGGCATTCTATTAATGAAGATTTAAATCTTAAAGACTATTATAAAAACTTTTATTACCACAAATAACAAGCTTTGTATAATTCTTCTGTTGAATATCTATTTAAGTTTAAAAAATGCGGTCGTATTTGTACTAATCGCTTCACCTTCTTATCTTATCTTGCCTTAAATCTTATTTTTTAATCGTCACCACCGTAGAAGCGCTTTGGCATTGATTCCTTTCCCTAATATTTTTTTCATTTTTAATTGTCACAGTTCCAAAGAAACCTACTCCTATGCAACCTGTATCCGTGATTATTTGCATGTGATATTGCTAGCCAATATTTTAATGTTCCTCTACCAATAGTGGTTTAATATGAAGAATGTACATGACTGTATTCCGATGATTTTCGCTATCAAAACTGAATAAATTTAGTGAATATTACTGCATCCCTAACCATTTCTCACCAACCTTCACCCTTCCTGCGACGCATTTCTCTCGTAAAGTGTATGATTTTATCCTGAAGTTTTAGGCGGTCGGTGGCTTTGGCATTATTGAGACGTAGTAGCTCTTAAATGGACCATGTCTAAAGTATGAGCAGTTGATTTCGTATGCAGTTGTGTACCTGTTGACGATGGTAAAATCTTATGCTATTTGTATCCATATAATTGTTTTTTTTTACAACGTTCATGCGCAACGTAGTAAGAATTAGCTTCTTCCTTTGCTTTCAACTTAGTTGAACGGCGCGCAGCTCTAGAGACTTCGAGAAACGTTTGATCCGT
Organism: Orchestia grillus; assembly: GCA_014899125.1. Taxonomy (NCBI): domain Eukaryota; kingdom Metazoa; phylum Arthropoda; class Malacostraca; order Amphipoda; family Talitridae; genus Orchestia; species Orchestia grillus. The sequence continues at coordinate 27,227 of VOMN01082726.1, read as the reverse complement.
TTAGGGGGAAAAGGCTATCTGGTGAACGGCCTCACCTGGCCCTACTCGTATGGTTCTCAGACATTGATACTTCACTTGAATTCTTCGTACTTTTGTCGATATAGAAAAACAATAATCTACCCAATTCTCACTCGAATTTTGGCCTGGCGTGTGAGAAAGTGCGTACGTTTCATTCAGAATCCGAAGATTCCTTGATGTGCTTCTCAAAGTGAGTGCTGACTTTATGACTCTTCTAGACAACTAAGGCGTTCGAAAAGGAGACCTTACTAATGTAAAATTCTAATCAAAATCCATTTCTTAAGGTAACTGTCTCGAGTCTTACGTATTATTTTGCCGCGTAGAAAAAATATACCCTGTTAATTTTTATTTTGTACGTTCTGCCTAATTTTGGTAGTCGTACGAAAATGACTATTGGATTGTCAACGAAAAAAATATCAGCAATGTACGACTATTTACAGTTAGTTTTTCCTTAGTGTTTCAATATGTATCAATAAAAAATATTCAGCTATGCTATGTATTACGGAAAATATCATCGCAGACGATTTTTAGGACATCTAATTTTAGGAAGCGTTTGTGTTCTACGGATTTTACCGTTTGTAATCACGTCGGTGCTTCCTTTTAGAGTTAAAATTGAATTGAATTTATCATATTTTAATTTATATAATGCAGTAATTTCTACTATTGTATCTGCATTAAGTTATATACGGGAAAAAATTAGCTGGACCACTTTTCGAACTCTACAGCGCCGCCTACGACTTCACCGTAGAAAGAATGTCTGATCAAATTCCCCTTTTGTGTGTAGGATTTTTCACATCTAATTCTGAGCTGCTGCTTCCTGGCGCTCGGGCTTGGATTGCTGCATGCAAATTTGGCTCATTGTCTTCTGCTGACCATGAACAGCAGTACGAGGGGCAGCAGGACTCGCAACGTCAAGTGCCGGCAGCAGCGTGCGGAGTGTGGAGTACGTCCTGTGTGCCGGCAGCAGCGTGCGGAGTGTGGAGTACGTCATGTGCCGGCAGCACCGTGCGGAGTGTGGAGTATGTCCGTGTGTGCCGGCAGCTGCAATCGTATTGCAACAATCAAAAACGGCAAAATCATTAAAGGTCTATGACACTATTTTGTCAACTCCAGCACCATAAACTCAACGTAGGATCACACGGTAGCATCAGATGCTGTGCCACTATTGTCAGTGTTTTAACATGCATGTAGCTCCGTTGGAATTGACAGATTATTATCGACAAATATTGTATTAGCTGATAGAAATGCATTAGCAGCGCAGTCAGTGTAACCAGAGGAGTAAGATGTTTGCGCAACAGGAACAACAATAGGATCAGAAAGTATGAAACGAAGCAACTAAAGTTACGGAAGTCGACCAGAGCAGCGGCTCTCGCAGTCGGGGACAAAGCTGCAGCAGAGCGGCACTCAAGGCTTTGGTGACAATGAACTGTGTGCCCTTAGGGCACTTATCACCTGTCGATGTCGCTCAGGTGACAGTGAACTGTGTACCAGTGATGCCACTCTCACCTGACTGTGTCGCTCTGGTGACAGTGAACTGTTTGGGAATGATGCCACTCTCACACTGTACATATATACCTCTGGTGCAGTGAACTGTGTCTCTGGCGCCACTCTCGCACTGTACATATATACCTCTGGTGCAGTGAACTGTGTCTCTGGCGCCACTCTCACACTGTACATATACCTCTGGTGCAGTGAACTATGTGTCTGTGGGGCCACGACATTTGATGGTGCCAAACAGACGATAGTAGTGTTGTTACCTGGTGACCTTGCTTTTGGTTCGCTCAGCTTAGCTAGCCTTCAATGTACTATGATTGGTTTCGTAAATTAAGTGTAAAATATTCATAACGTATAACTTATTCAATTTAGAGCCCTTATACTTAATAGCAGACTGTATTTCAGTTGATATTGTTATATCTGTATTTCACTAGCCCCAATTAGAGTCTTTTTCGTAACCACAGAACTGTTATATATGTGGCAGGGGTATAACAGGGAGATCTGTTCGGTCATTAAGTAAAAAACAATCGGCCAACTATAACTATGGTTCAAAAGTGCTCATGTGTCTTCATTACTTGAGTCTCTGCTTTCGTAATTGTTTGAATACTCACTCTGACTTACCCGCACGATATGAGAGGCCAGTGACAAATTATATTATTACTGCCTATATCAGACGTGAAGATTATGTAGAATCCAAAAAGAATTGAAGTGTGTATCTGGTAGGTTTAAAATGATGCTTGTCTTCTCTAGATCTGACCAAATCCTGGCGGAATTCAACATCTCGAACCACACAATTGCGACGTAATATGTCATTTGCTACACACGGAGTACTAAAAGCTTTCACGGGTAGCTATTTGATCCTGTTCATAAAGTATAATTTCTCTGAGACGCTCATCTGTTTCAAAGACTAATTAGGAACGGGTCATTTCTCTGCGTTCCTTCTAGGATTGCGTGTAGCGATGCCGCATTTGGGCAGAGGCTGGCAGGCGCTAAGCAAGGAAGTCAGTAGGCCGCTGACCCAGACTACCTTCGTCTCCTACCGTACTACACGTATGAGGGGCGTAGTGGTTTGCCGCTGCCATCCGTACGGGTATCTCTCCACGACGCTCCTGCGAGTACGTGTGTGTGACCTGTCGATGAACCTCCACGCGCGTTATGAATGAAATCCTCTGTAGGCTCACCGGGCGCGCTCGGACGCAACAGGTGTGAACGGGCTTTTTTCTTTTTCAATGGAAGCTCGATCACTGACTCGCTCTAAATTCAACTTGATAACTGTAGAGGAACCTTATTAGTAAAGAACTGGCCACTTGCCTGTAAGCGTTCATAAGTTATGAATCATTTTATATTTCATAAGATAAGATGGTAGAATTGCATAATTCATAAATTATTATTAAATTTTACCATGGTATTCGAAGGTGACGAAGTGTTCTGTTATCACGTGTGAAGGCGTAGGGCTTCCAATTCTGCTGAGAGCAATAATATTCTGTAATCGTGAAGGTGATAAAAAAGTTATTTTTTGCAAATACTTCTTGCATTTTTATTACCAATTGGCTGCATTCCCCATGATATTAAGTGCACGGAATTGTTGCTGTCTTTATCGCGCTCTCAAAGTCACATTAGAATCGTTTTCGGTTCTCATTGAAGTAATCGTGTTAAACATTGTTGCCGCATAATGAAATAAGAAAGTCTTCTGAATCCCTAGAAAATGCGAATTTGTAGTTATACTCTTGTTTTTTGGTTACTTATCTTGTTCTCCCGTTTGTCACGTTGAAATGTCTCGTTCATATGTCGTACTTACATTTCGTTGCTGTTTTTCTTGGGAAAAAATTCGTTTTTTTTGGCAAGCCGGTATGATCTACCTTGTACTTCCCCTAACCAAAACTTAGGTTACTGATGACAGCCTGTATATCACTGGAGAAACCGTGCTCTTCCTGAGCTTGCTTTCCCACGGAGGTCAGTAGTAGTTTTGTGGTGAGATTCTCAATGGACTGGTGAGCGTTGTAGCTGTAGTGAGACACGTGTAGCTTTTGTGTCACTTCTCAGTAAGTGACGATAGTGTAGGACTAAGCGCATTGTTAAGGGGCAGTTGGCGGCAATGTAGAGTAGGATTACTTTTATTGTAGTTCTGATGCGGTATCAGCATGATGGAATGCCACTATTTTTTAGGCTTCAGTCAATTCAAAATACGTTTTTTTTTACTATTTAAATCCTGCAGCATTCTGGGGTACCACTTTCGTGTATTGCGACTTGGGAATAAGTAATTACACAAATTGGGTACCGTTGTCAGGGAAAGTCTGTGCGAATTACCGCTATAGAAAAGTTTGCTTTCATTTCTAATGTTGATCCATGGTCCCAAATGAGGTATCAGGGCATAGAGACAGTAAATGAAAAAACAGTAGTAATNTTGTGGCGGGGGCTGCGGCTGCTGCTCTTCACCTTGAACACTCCAGAGGTGAATGAACTAGCGAGCTCCGACGGTGACTTCCTTCCTCGTCTCCCTGCCACTGACTTCGCTCCTTGAAATTATAATTTTTTTAGTTAAAAATAATACGCATTTTCTTTGTTACATTCCTCAAATGTGGAACTTTTTTCGAGTACCTTTTTGGGGATAAACAGCGTTTCGTTAGCCTGCTTGGTTGAATTTCATAAGTTGGAAGATAAAATTTTCGACGTCAAATAAAGATCAGCCTGGAATTTTCTTGTGGTCTTACCAGCAGTGTTTTTCTTGCCGATTCTTGTTCATTTGAATATTACTTGTTTTCATTCATTCTTAGACCTCGAATTTTCATAGTATTAATCATTCATTAATAAGGTGTATGAAATTTACTCGGCGCAAATTTTTTAATTGGTTGACCTTCTGAAGTTCTCTTCTTGGTATATTTTGTAGATATTTCTATATCGTATAAAACTGGCATGCAAGACGTAATTCAGGACATGCATCGCGCGATGCTCTTTTCGAGACTTGGGTTCACTGAACCAGTCTCGCACACCACAACCTGTTCGCATCCTCTTCGCTCCTGAACGCTTCTTCCTGGCTTCCGCTCTTGAAGCGCTCGGCATTACTGAAGGAGGCATATGTATTTTTCAGTCTGAATATTTACATGTTTCCTTCGCTGTCACGGCTTTGAAAAGTCCTCAGTTGCAACTTATACATTGTGTACTCACACATTCGCGTGTGAGTCGTCGTCGGCATCTTAAGTTTTAAGTGTGATAGATTATTCACTTGCGTATTCGCTGTAAAATTCATTAGGCTCTTATCACCTTTTTAGGGTAATCTGCCGCGCAGCTGGAGCTAGGATTGCAAACTGTGTCTGAGCCCTGTAGGGCAGCAGAATGCGACACTTTTGCTCATAGCAAAATAAGGGAATCAATTCAGGTCGTGCATACATTACTTTTCTGGTGCTAAATAATCCACTGACATTTGTGAAGTGATTTTTTTTTATTTGAGCCATGTTTTCGAAGTCGTGTGTCTCTTATTATAATGCAACATCAAATGACATACACTCAGTTTCGTGTCATCTTCGTGCTTCTGAAAGTATCGATAAACAATAGTAGTGAAAAGTGTGGTGTTTTCGCAGGTTCTTCAGACTTGAGCTGCGTTTCAGGGGACTCCGCTAAGCTCAGCGTGCGACAGCAGTAACGTTCAAGAGCATGGAAAAGTTACATCAGCCGTTCAGCAATTGCTATGCTAGAATGATTGTTCCCGTTCAGCTCGAACAAAACTGCGCTATTCGAATATGAACTTGTTCAAATGTAGGTAAAATTTATTTTTTAAAGGTTTGTATATCTCATTGGTTATCAACGCAGATTTTCAAAAGATTTTTATGCATCTCACGAGTCGTTCATTCTTCAAAATATTCACTCTGCATCACTCATTTCTTGACCATTTTGTACAAGAAATTGGACGTTTTTTTTCATTTACGAGAAAATAGCTTCAAGTTCAGCTCAATTAAAGTCACGAGCTAAATGACAGAAGTGATAGCCGAGGGATTGTTGTGCTTACTCGGCAGCCGGGCTGTGTTCTCACGGCCGCCGCGCCTCGCGTCTGTGCAAGGCGCGTCTTCCTGTTGATCTATTATGCTCAAGTTCACGGTGACAGGGGGGTCGGGAATACAGAGGTTCTGCTTGCATTTGCTACTCATATTTATTAACCTAAAGCACTCGTCATACTAGTGGCCTGGAATGTTCTTTCTGTTAACTTTTGTCATTACAAGGGGTTAAGCAACTAATGACGGTAAAATGGCTTTACGGTCAGAAATATTTTGAATGACCTTGGTTTAATAGTGTCTGTAACACCGACATTCTATGTGTATTCAGCAACCTTTCAGAAAGAATGAAATATTTGAAATTTCTCGAAGTAGAAGAAAATGAACGATGAAAAATTGCTACTTGCTGTTGCAAGCGCCTGTCGAAAAGTTTAAATCTACGCTTGTAGGAATTGATACTCTTTTGTAGCTGAAGTTAACGTTTTGAAATGTGTTACACAATAAAATCATAAATTCCCCTATTTTTTGATATATCACTTCAACTTATGGTTCAAACTGTAGTATGATTTTGATTATATGAAGCGTCCAGCTTATTAAAACCTTCTACATGCATTGTATTTGGTTCACCTGTTTCAAACTGAAGACCGACTACGTAAGTGGAATAGTCAGAACTTTTTTCCTCGCTGATGTCTATTCCTGTTTCTATTTTCGTTATGTTTGATTTTGGTGGCATATTTTGTGCTGACTGAATAACTACTGTTGCTATTTCATTTATGATGACCGACGTCGTTCAGAAATCTTTATCAGTAGGTAGTTAGAGCTCAACGCCTTTATGTTATTACTCACTTTTGTTTTAAGCCCTAGTGCTGAAGTGATTTAGTTTGTTTTAAGTTTTGGCGAATTCGGACTTTCTTTGATTGCAATTTATTACTGATAATGCGTCGATTTTTCGATTGATACTAGTGATGAGTCGAGTATCCGGTTTTTGCATGCAAACACTGGTTTAGTTTCCGTACATAGTAGTTTCAGTCATATCAATTTTGAATGAGAATGATTTGTACGTGTGTGTTCTAAAAAAGAGCGTAGAAAGAGCTTTTTTAAGTTGGTACACTTCTTCTACTAGTGCGGTTTGATACACTGTTTCCGCCTTAAACCGGTAAAGCACTTTTTATTCTTCATCGGATGATTTTTCGTGTGCTTCTACGCCATTGAGTTATTAAGTGACACCGGCTTTGTGATCAGGCTTCTTGATCCCAGATCAAGGACGATTAGTGACGCTCCCTAGTGGGCAGAGGCCACTCTGTACACCGCTGGGAAACCTGGCCTTCATATTCATGAGCCCTAACATAGCGACTGCGTAAGATTTAGATAAGAACTATTCTCTGGAAAAGGGTTAGCATGGAAGAATAGCGTTGGTTATTGGCCTACCGTCAACTTCGCGGGACGCGCTGCTCTTGTTTTTTACTCTCCGCGTGTGTGGATCTGTGGAAGTGCTGTCATTTTTCACGGCCATTGTTTTAGCTGCGACGACCGACGACACTCGCTGACCTTCCGTGAGAGCGATGTAGAAAAGCGATAGCGCTCGGTTCGTCAGCCTTGCTTGGAACAGCAAACACAGCAGCGCAACGGAGTATTCTGCTCTCCTTGAGCTATTGCAAATGTTCTAGGAAATCAAACTTACCCCAGTGATGCAGCAATTTATTTATTTCTTGTTTGACGTTCAAGTGCCTGAGAAGAAGTTCTGATGAGTTAAAGAAGAAACTTTTTGACTTCCCGTAATACAAGCGAGAGTTTAATCAATTTAAGCGACAGTAGTCATAGTGTAGAAAAAATCATATAATATGGTGGCTGAGATGTTGATAGTAACGAGAATCATCCGTTTAGAAGAAGCAACAATAGCGTAAGTCGTTGTGCGTTCACTGGAAAACGTTGCCCGCGGCCGAGGGTGCTCGTAGTTGTGATGGCAAACATGAACGACGTAGAAAAATGTCGTTGCTCTTGTATTGCGATGGTATGCATGAGTGACCCTGGCCGCTGTTGGGAAGGTGAAGTACTGCATGTGTTCATGGTGCGCCGTGCTTGATGTGCTGCATCAGATGCACCGCCACGCACCTGTGCTGCACGATGGTATCGCAGATGCTGTCAGACGCGATGAAGTTAATAATTAAGATATTTACACATTCAACGCTGCCTGGTATGCTGTACACGATTATTTGCTATGACATGTTTACTTGATTCATAGTCTTTGAGTAGGTATTCTCAAACTGCATTTCTTGTGCGTGTGAATTAGTTATCAGCTCAACGTTTTCGTACATACCATCCAAATTGTTTAGCTAAATTTCTGAAGGATCGCTCATTAACATCAGTTATGATTCTCGTTTTTTCATTGTATGCAGGACGTATATTATTTAGAATTTTGCGTATATACAGGGGAAATTTAAAAACATTTAAAAGTTGAATTCCTACTTGTATTAAGTTGACGAGAAAAAATTCTTTTCAATTTACGCAGAGTTTAATTTTCTGCTTTTATAATGGGTTTATGTTTGCGTGCTGGAAATTCATCCATCGTACTCTCAGTGATGTGAGCAGGTGACAGTCAGATCAGTTCGAAGCTCCCGCGACTTCCATGTCGTCTAGAATGTTACCGATGTTTTCGATTATTAGGACAAGCTCATTGAAGAAGAGCTCGCGATACGTGGATAATTCAGTAAAACATACGAGTATTCATATATTAATCAATTGACCGATATTTATATTTACCTAGGTCGGTTTGTTTATATTTACATATCAATCAGTATATCTTATTTATATATTTCAGATATGAAAAAAGTGCATCGAATATCAGGTGTACGTGTGAGGCGCACGAGGTACCAGGTGTACGTGTGAGGCGCACGAGGCACTCCTCAGGTTACTGACCTTCTCCTGTTCAAGGCCACGAGAGCAGACGCACTGGAGCGTCTCTAGCTGCATGGTGGTGCCATGTGATGTCGTGAGGTGTATGTGGTGTCGTGAGGTGTATGTGATGTCGTGAGGTGTATGTGGTGTCGTGAGGTGTATGTGGTGTCGTGAGGTGCGTTGTGTGTGTGTCGTTATGTGTAGGTAGTGTCGTGAGGTGTATGTGGTGTCGTGCGGTGCATGTGTTGCCATGTGAAATATAAGGTGCTATGATATGCATGTATTACCATGGGGTGTAAGTGGTACCATATGATGCCAAGTAGTAACTAGAGGTCAAGAGGTGTATGTGGTACCAAGAGGTAAATGTGATGCAATGAAGGGGACGTGGTGCTATAAGAAGACAGTGGCGCCATGAAGAGAAAGGATGTGGTGCCGTAAGAAGGATGCGGTGACATGAAGAGAAAGAATGTGGTGCCATAAGAAGGACTTGGTGCCATGAGTGTGTGCGATCTATAGGGGCAGCGTACGAGTATGCATTGGACCATTAGGACTGTATGATGCCAAAATGTATATGGACGTAATATCTGTGAATTTATGTTTTGCGCTTAGATGTCTATGATGCCATGAGGTGTGTATGTGGTAACATTTGGTGTTAGTGTAAGGTATATGGGGCTGAAGGGATGTATGTTATGCTGTGAGATGTGTGCACGTGTATTTTAACATGAACTGTATCTTTTTCAGTGAATTGCGTGTGATTCTGAGATGAGGTACATTGCATGAGATTTTGTGTGTGGTGTGCGTGTTTGAGGGCGTTAAAACACGCATTCAACTGTTAGATTTACATGGGTTAAAAGACGGGGGAGGGAGGACAGACGAGGCATTAGGTTAGTGGGGTGTTGGGAGGTAGGTGTGTGGTCCGGTGCGTGTGAGGTCATGAGGTGCGTGGCTCTGTGTCATGATCCGTGCGTGGTGCTCTTGGGTCCTTGTGGCGCCGCGAGGGGCATTTGCTCAGCTTGTTATTCTCGCTTGTAAATAGAATAGTAATTCTCTTTTGAAAGGTGAATGTTCTGAAACGCTTTGAAGTTGTACGCTAGGAGCATCATTCGCTTTCCAAAACCCAACCTGCGTCTATACTAAAAATGTCCTATGAATGTGTTTAATGTTCAATTCATACATGTTTAAATGTGTTTAATGAATTCAAGAACTCTTTGTAAAATATAGTTCACAACATCGACTTATGAATTAGTCGTCGTCTCTGTTTCTGATATTGGGTGGTCGTACACAGATGTGCAAACTTTCGTTGGTATAGTCTGTCCTCTAGCTTCTATCATTTGATGCTCTATTCTTAAAGCTTAAGCAAAAAAGTACGTTTCATTGAGACAAAGTGTGGTCGAATATTTATCTCATGATTTGTTCACACATTTGAAGTGTTTCACGTTTAAGTAATTTTTTTAAATTGAATTGGACCCTCTACGTGAATTGCTTAGCTGTTTTGGAAACACTACGAAAGTCAGAATCAGAGTATTTCGTTTTCGTCTCGGTATATGGGTTATTCAGGAGTCGTGACGGTGCGTCGTGAGGCTCCTTCTTCTGTTAGTCGTGTAGTCATCTACAAGTTGGCCGCTCTTCCACCATTTCATAGAAAAATCTTTCAAGAAATAACGATATGACTACATCAGCTTCATCATTCAAAATATATGAGCTTATTTGAAAAAGGAAGTAGTAAGGAGTAAAAAATGACATTTTTTATTTGTCAATCTTTTGATTTGGTTAACTTTGTATTGCAGTTGCGTAATTGGCGTACAATTTTCTGGACAAGTCAGACTAGTTCGTTTGATATCATCGTAGTCCAGAATAAAACTTTTTCGAGCTGGTGACACATTGTGCATTCCAACCAGACTGTTGTAAATATGTTCCCATTTGTAAGAGGAAATTCATGGTTTAGCTTTAATCCACTGTCTGCTTTGTCGTCAATGTAGTACGTTGAAACTTTAAAATTCGTTCATCCAAGCGCCGTTTTTGGTGCCAGTGCCTTACATTGAGAACAAGACTCCTTGCTCTATTCATACAGTTTTATTTTAATACTTTCATGTTCTCCTACAGCATTCGAAAATTTTTCATGAGGTAGAGTGCAGTACGTTCTCTATTACACTATTCGTGCGCATGCTTACAGATGTCAGCGGCAAGATTTGAAAACTGTGCGTTTCATGGTGACACCTGGCCGGTGACTCAGACTTCTTCTGTTACGTACGTGGTCCCTTCCTTGAAATGTTCGTGGTTATGAGTCGCAGCAAATCTTTTAATGACAGCAGAAAGAAAAGAATGATTTGAATTAGTGACGAAATGTTTCGTATACCTAAGTGAACAGAGCGTGTGTGTGTGCTCAATAAATTTGCCGAATCACAATAACGCGTGACTGCTCTATTCGTTTCATCAGTGGTTCGTCACATGCGTGGCTACACTTTTTATTTTATGCGTCATTGATGGCAGTCGTTAACACGTTGACTCCGAAATGGGTCATATATGGTACACGCGATCATCTAACCTAACCTAATGTAACAAAAGCACTATCATGTATAAATACGAATTTTCGAGTTTTCTTCAAATTTGTGTTCATCAATCGAATAAGCTAGTTCTGATTAGAAAGAAAATTAATAGAGTTACCAAATTTGTGGAACCAAAATCCTGCATTTTTAAATTCACAGTAGAGATATTTGTCGGCATGTAATTTTACCTGTGTGGAGAATCGGAGTCAACGTGTTAAAATGCATGTATTAATTGAACTTAACCCTAAAATGCACAGGGTATCATATCTGATGCATACTAACAATTTGATGGAGTAACCGGAAGTCTCGCATTGTATCATATATGATACAACTTGCAATTTAGTTAGTTAAATGGGAAATTTTTAATCTAATTTGATATATGGGTTTACTGGCTTATTATAATGTATAATTGTCCTCAAGATATGTTTTTATCCTTTAGATAAATGCGTGCAAGTAAGGGTTGGGTTTTTTCTAGGGGCATCCCGAGAACCCCTGAGATTGCATGCATTCTATCCTAATTCCAGCTTTTCTTGTGAGGACTATCATCCAATGCCTATCAGTGAGCTGCCGTTGTGTACGAGTATAGTTCAATTAAAATGGTTGTGTTTCCGAGCATTACTTCAGTATTTTCTACTAGAAACTTGAAAGGCGTGCGCACCGTTGTTCTTTAATATTTCCTTCGGCTTTTTCTATTTATGAATATATCGGAACGCCTATTTTGCTCTTTTTCAGCATTCGTGTATTCTAGAGTGACTCGTTTTCTCCCTTGTTTGTGGGAGCGTGTCCATTGCCTTCTCCAAGGCGCCTCGAGACGGGCGCCCAGAATCCTGGCCACAGATGTCAGCGTATTTGGCGCCGCTGCTCCGACGCTTCCTTCGTTACCCCAGAGGCCGGTTTTGCCAGGCCTTCCGTACCCTGTGTCGGGAAACGCCTCTACTGTGCTCTAGATTATGAGCTTTACGTTCTTGATCTGAGAACTGACCCCATACGACTGTGACGTATTTAAATTTCTACATAGTTGACACTGAGCTGATAAGCATACTAATGCATCGAATGCTATGTGTAGGTGGATCGAAGAGCTTTCGAGAAGTTGAATATAAATTTTAAAAATTGCTTGCAATCCTCTAAGAAAAGATTGAAAAATATACCATTACTACGATCCGCAGGGTCTAAAGTACTTCCAGCCTCGTTGGTAGACTATGCAAGACTGAATAAGTGCCTAGCTGAGCAGCAGCTAAATTAAGACGTTTTAAAAATATCCCCTAGCTATTATTCTCGCATGCTCCTGTCTTTTGAGAAGCTTGGGTTCTTTCGAATGTGAGGTGGACGCGGACTCGATGTGTCTAGTGGCCTCAGAGCCTGCGCCTTCAACCAGCTGGTTTTTGGGTAGCTCTGGCAGTGCAACTCTGACTTGCGGTACGAATTGAGACAGACGCTGGGGTGCTGGGGACTCAGCACTACGACTCCGACTCCACGCCTCGAACTCCATGTTCTATGGTGTGAGGAGCCCCCGGTGCGACTCTGTTGATAGTCCCCGACCTTCTCACGCTGCTGCCAAAGTCAAGTACACCAGTGACCTTAGAAGGTCATCGGGTTATCGACTCCAGGAAATCGCCTTTCTTTTCTACTTTCCTTTTCGAGGTTTTGCGGTGTGTCCACAAAAAATTGCTGATGAGTTTCCCATTTTTCCTCGACTGAAACCAGTGGGTTTGTGATTACCTTTGAATATACTCTGCAAACTGTTCAATCCAATACAATTTTTATACCTAATAGTCACGCAAAGATGTTTAAGAACTTCACGATTTTACAGAATAATACTATTGTTATTTTAGTGAATGTACGTACCCGAAAATTTGGAGATGTGTACCTAATTTTTATTGGTCGTACCACTTGACATTTTTTATAACAGTATTTAGGAATCAATGTCGATAAAAATTACATCGCTTGCGTTTATCTTTCATTTCATTAATTACGTGAATCGAGTGAGGATCATTATTTACTACTGCATCGCAGTCTCTTGGGAGGCAGAGTTCGTATGGTGATCCACGGTTACGCATGTTTTCGGAGCTGTGTTTCTGAGTTCCTAATATTTGTAATTCGTGGAAAGTTCACATAGAAAGCATCCTAGATTCTCCTCAAATTTTACAACCTGCTCTATTTTGAATCAGAAGTCGGGTTAATTTGTCAGTTAACTTTTACAGTTACAAACTGTACGGATATGATTGATGTTTGAAATTAAGGAAGTGTTTTATTTTCCTCTCATCAAAACTATCTAATAATTACTGTTTTCACATCCATTGTCTACTTCACTTTTATTATCCACGCACGTAAACGAATGTACACGCATGCTCATGTTAGTAAAAAAAATACCTCCACGTTTCAGATTCACGATGGGTCTTTATGAAAATTTTGTGGATCGCTTATTTGTTCACTTGAATGTAAAACGATCCGACAATGTGCGTGAAAGAATTTTATTTTAAAATATTTTGCTAGTTTTGCTAAAATATCTCACTTGTCATTGGTAATTGACAACATCGATTTAGTTCAAATCTATTTTTATTTTTCTTCTTTGGTGTTAGATCTAGCGATTGAAGGTCTATATTCTGTTTTGACTGTATTTTGTTTCTTGAGAGGCTTCGTCTTCTTTGTGAAGCAAAATACATTTTCAGCACCGAAGTTTGAGTTTTTCTGCTCTTTGAAAGAAATCAATTTACGTCTCTTTGTGCTGGCGTGACGTGTTCAAACGTGTCTGTCCTGCGGCACAGGAGGAGAGTTCCCTCCGTCCGCGACTAACCTTGAATTTCTTCCTTATTTTTTATGGTTCTGTGATTTTACAATAATTTAGCTTTTTTCTCATCCGAAGAGATCTCTAGAAGCAACATCCTGCATTCCTCACTTCAAAGCGTTGATTACATGCATGCTGAGTTGGTGGGAGCATTACTCCAAGTTTGAAATCAAATTGTGCTCTTCGTTACATTGTGACTGGGTTCTCTACAAATCCAGAATGACAGGGTAGGCGTCGATAAGAAAAACCTGGTTCAGTAATTTCTGTCGTCTTCACTCTCATTGCTTCTCGTTAATTAATGCTCCGCTTTGATTTGACTCTTTCTGTTGAATTTAATGAGCAACAATTTTGAGTCATCACTCGTCCTTAGGCTCCTCTCTTAGCTCATAAATTCGCTTATGAACCTAAAATGAGCAAAGCCAGTTACCATTTTTGCTGTTATTTTGTGTAGTCCGCTGCTCGTGCTGCGTCTACCTCGCGTGACCGAAGACGTTCTACCCGTGGCTCTTACTCAGCGAGTCAGAGCTGGTTGGTTCTTATCCTTTTTCGAAATTGCCCGCTATTCATCACGCTTTATTATTACTTTGCATTACTTATCATTACATTGACGGAAAGTTCGTCATTGTCGTACTCTTCGCTATATTTTTGTATAGCAGTCGTAATTAACTATTAGCTTCATTAGTATGTTGAAACTTAATTTACATTTTTCTAGGCTCACTTAAAATTTGGATGCAAAAAATAATTAGGGGTATTTACCCATTTGATTTCCTTTTTTATTCGGTTCATTTGTCAAAAAATTATTCAATTATGTACCGCGTTTAGAACGTTCTGATGGCATACTTACATAATAAACACAATACTAGACTATCCGTTTGGGCGGATTTTAGCGTTGATGTTGATGACGAAGCAATCTGTGCTCTTTATTCTTCAAGTATGAGTTGTCGATGACTCACTTGTCCGACAGCGAATATTCTTTAGGATTTGTGATGTGCGTCTCTACCGGTCGTGATGCGATTTCCAGCTCTAAAGTTCTTCAGTGTCAAATTTTTAACCTAGCAATTTAGTGAGCTATGAAACTTGTGGAAGGCGCGCTGCTGGAAGCTTTGCTTCGCAATTGTTTACTTCTCGTCACACAGGCATCGTCTCCGTGACTTCATTGTAAAAAAGGATCACCGTCAACCCAAGAAATATTTTCGTCTATCAACTTGGGTTGTGCTGTGAACGACTCGTCAAACCTCGGTTGTCTTTGGGATAGATTACAGTGTGATATTCTGCATTTGTTAGAGCATTGTGTGTTTAATTGAGGAAAAACTAAGGAAGACAATGCAAATCTTATCATAAATTAGCCGGTAAGAAAACATGTATGTATTACTTTGTGCCCAGGAATGATAGTAGGCATGTGCACTAATGTTTGTTGGGTTTTTGTTTCTTCATTTGAAACCGCGCAATTTAAGTTATTTGGAGCTCTAACTGTCCATTAACACCCTATTCTTTAATATAATAATTGCGTACGATAAGTTTCTTTATGCATGAGGTAAGCATATTCACCCTGCCATTCACAGGGTATGCAGTTCCCGCGAATGACAATAGGTGATAGTAATGTGCTGTTACTGATATTTCGGTATTTGCACGTTTCGATTTCGAGGTGTGGGTGGAGTTGCTTTCTGATACGTCGTTGAAATCTTTGGTAGAGGGATTGTATGTTGCTGAGGAGACTCGTGTTATTCTTTCAAATTCTTCTAATACTTCATCAAACCTAAATTCTGATGAATCAAATTTAGTTACATCATTGTTTTTCAATGTATCTCATTTTTCGATGAATAATACTCTTCCATTTGTTAATGAAAATTCCAAGTACATGGTGGGATGTTAGATCCAGTCTTGTGATGCATGATGGGCCGTGTGTGGAGTGATCGACGTCTCGCATTCTTGATGCGTGTGCTGTCAGGCGCGCTGTGTAGACCGAGGAAGGGGCCCAGAAGTGTACGTGGCGTTGCCGTCGCTGCGCACTTCCTGGCTCGTTGACTTAATGGTGAGAACGGGAGGACGCTTCCACTGCCGAGGGTGATCGTTACTGTCCATATCTGCCAATAAGCGGGGTGGTGCTCACTCCAGTAACTGAGTGGTCGCCTGTGCAGGTCCTCCTCGGCCCCAGCTCTCTCGCTAGTATGCTCACAAGTTCATGGCCCGGTTACATGAATTAGGAGGTAAAATTTAAACACCGGGCTGTTTTTCGTTAAAAAAATCATGACACTTTCACAACAAATTAATATGTGAACTCATATAGAATAACATCTAATTCTCCCGAAGTTAGTTATCCAAATTTTGTCAGATTGTAATGACTTTCTGTCTACTATGATTGCATTGACGTTTGAAATCTCCTATCGAATTGTGTTCTCTTCCAACTATTCCCACTGTTTTTTGGAAGTAAACGTTCAAATGAAGTTCTCATTCAACTCTCATCCGTTTCGTTAATTTGGAAAACTGTGTACTTCATTTTACCGTCTTCAGTCTTAAATTTGTTTCATTCCTCACACTTGCAGCGTAGAGTAGCTTCTGGGCCTTGTTTTTACTATACAATTGGCGCGTTATGCGAAGAGCTAAGCCCATTCTAAGAAATCGTTTGATCTTTTTGGCCTCGCGCTTGGAATACAGTCATTGCTCCGAGCATGAGCTTGTTCCAGCACGCGAGTGCCAAGCGCCCCTCCGGGCAAACTACAAGCAGTAGCGTGACACAGTTTATCATCAGGAAACAGCAAATCTTCATTACCCACTCGCACGAACCCGTGAGATCACTGCACTGGCGTAGCTCTTGAAGCAATCCCCTTTTGAACAATTTGCGAGGGATTTTTTTTAGAAATGAGTTTTTCCGTGATTTTCTTGCATTTTTAATTATGGTTTCATTTTCTGTTGAATTTCTGTATCTAACTTGCTTCGAATAGCTTGTCCTTCGAAAAGTCATTTTCTGCTAATGGATTACGACTATTACTGTACACTTTTTTCTAAAATTGACCTACCTTCGAAGTTTTCATTATTTTCAACCTGTTAAAAACATGAAAGTATTCAACTAGACTTGATAACATCTCGTTTCGCTAAATTTTTCACTTACTGCTGTAATTAAATTAAGTCTTTTCTTGATTCTTTATACAAACATTTTAACACATTTCATTCAACATAATTAATTTTGCATCAGCGATGCCTTTAAATGTGACGCATTACTCGTTGTTTCGCTGTGTTCCAGATCCTATAGTCTCAGTCGTAGAATTTGGCGGTGTCCGAAGTCATTTTGTGGAATATCCTCGACGTATTGAATTTGATCTACTTCTTGTGTTTTTATACGCATGAATTCCGTGTTGTTGCTCATCTGCCCGCTTGACATCGCAAACTACGAGTAGCTTACATGATGTTCTGCTGGCTGCGCGGGAACCAAACCTGTTCGCAAGTGCGAGAATGAACCGGTTAAATATGTTCATTCATCTTAGTCGTTGTGAGTTGGGCTCTGGCCTCACTGCATGAACCTGGTCGTGAACTCGTTTTACGTAGAACTTAAATCCGATCGTTTGTGTTAAGATTAATAGGCGGGAGGTGGCTGTTCTTCTTTGCCCGTGCGAGCTGCGAACGTTGCAGCTCTACGCGGACTTGTATTCGCACACTGGGCTGTATGCAGAAGTCCGTGTGAACTCGAGCTCCGGGCTGTGTCTGTTCCGTGCAGCGTCATGCCGCGGGCCTCTCTCAGCCCCTGTCCTTGCGGCTCTGAACTGCCGGCCAACCTTACACTGCACACGTGTACGACTCGGACTTGGTGTTGAACTCTAGGATCAGAAAACGAATTCGGATCACACAACACAATGTGTGTTATTTGAGCTGTTCTGCGAGGATCTGTCAATGTAGGTAGGAAATGCTTGACTTTAGTTGATACATTTTTACGATCCGATGAGCGATAACCCAACTTTAACTTTTCAAAAAATTAAAAGTTCTGTTGCAGATCACAGTCACTAAGTGGATGAGTTTTCTAAGTCAATATAGCTTAATCTTCGCGGTTTCACTAGGTACTGTTCGGTAGTTCTATGCGATGCGTTTCCCAGGGGCCTCCAAGTTTTGCTATTTCTCGTTTGCTGCGCTTCGGAATTGTCGTCTTCGAGCCGCTGGTGGGGCGCCGCGTCTCTTTAACTCGGCAGTTTCAAGGCCTCCTGCGGTCAACGACAAACTTGTGGCGTTCTGGACACCGACCGCAGCGGCAGATCAGTTCCTGTAACTTCTGCACGATGAGGTGGCGCGCGAGATTTTCATCAAATTCTTGTTCATACTTTTACCGTAACTGTTTTTACCTAGCAAATTTACTACCAATAGTGTGTACTTGTTACAAAAGGCGTTATCTGTTCCGAAGAAAACCATGCAAGTTTAATTACCTGAGTATTTTACGTTTCTATAAGAGTACGTTCTTCTTTAGAATGAACGAAAGTAAAATGTTGCACAGTAGCGTCTAAAATTGATGAACAAAATTATAACTTCGATATCGTAAAAATGGGAGTCTAATGTTTCTGAAATTTTTACAAAGCCTTAATTAATTTTAATTGAATTGTTCTTTAAATTAGTTGAAATGTTGCTGATATTCAGTGAGGTGAAAAAATTTTTTGGACAGTTTAAAATATTCATTTAACAGCAGTTCTTGGGGAAACTAAACTGTGAAACTTACATAATATGCTAAAATATACATTGACACAATCACTGAGTATCGAATATATGATATTTCTTCAAGTGACAAAATTAATGAATAATTAAAAAACACCAAGTTGAAAAAGTATTTGGACACATGCTAAAACAAATTTTAAGTATGATTTCTACAAGTTGCAACAGCTAAATATACTAAAAATTTATGGAAAACCTAAATGGAGTATGATGTGAAGTTATCAGGAGATTTTAGGGTTAGCTTTGTGTATGAAGCCTGTTTAAAAGCACTGCAGTATACCGACACAAAGAGAGTTATCCAAATACTGTATGTGAAAGATAGTACTATTTCTGTGTACACTGCTAAAATGAGCTATCGGATTATTTTGAAGCAAATATATGCCCCTGTAAACACTGTGGGTTACATAGTGAAAATTTGAAGATGACTGGGACCACAGTAAATTTTCTGTGATCTGGTGCTCCTGGAATAATTTCGATGATAAGTCAACCACAAAACACGTTACGTAAGGTTAAAATTAATCTATTTGTGACAATAGATGAACTTCAAAACGAATTTGATGCTGCTGGAATACATGTCTGTAGGATAGCAATTAGTAATGAACTTCAGCGGCAAGAAGTCAAAGCTTCATTTCCTCGCAAGACTCCATTACTGAAGAAACACCATTTAAAATCAAGATTACAATTCGTAAAAGTAAATTTAAAGACGTTGATAATTTCTTGAACAACGAACGAATTTTGTGGTTGATAAAAGCAAGATCACGCTTTATGGTCATATCGATGTTGATTATGTTTGAAGAAAAGGTGGAGCAGCCTGCAAGGAGAAGAACACCATTCCATAGTCACTAGAGCATAATGGTATGGGGCTGCTTTGCATATAATAGTACAGGAAATTTTAAAATCATCGATGGAACTATTGATAAAACTATATATCAGGTTTAGGAGGTAATTTACGAAAATCTGCTGAGAAACTGGTATTTAAGATCTGAATGGCTGTTTCAACAGGAAAATGATCCTGAGCAGACCGCCAAAGTAATTCGTGAATGGTTCTTAAGCAACAATGTCAAGGTAATGACATGGGCTAGTGGATCACCGGATTTGAATCCGATGGAGAATTTATGGAGAAAACATGAATGTCAGATCCATGCAAGATGACCGCCAACTTTAATGAATTGGAGGTGTTTGCCAAAGAAGAATAGGCTAAGATTCCACTCAAATCTTGGCAGGATTAAGTAAAAAAGAGGAACTGCTTAAGAGCTGTGATTGTAACCAAACGTTAAATAGATTTCATTCAAGGGTCCAAGTACTTTTTTCTCTACATGTTTGTTAAACTGTATGTTAGTTCTTGATACGCGGCGAGTATTTCTGTTTTTGTTCCTTTGTTATGTTTTTTGGCGTTATTCGTATACTTTTTGTAGCTTTCATAGTTATGCGTCTTCAGTAAATGTTTTAGAATGAAAAATGCCGTCGAAATTTTTTTTATGAGGACTCAAAGACAATTTGGGGGAGTAGAGACGGGGCTGATCTTTCAGCAAAATATACACTTTCTGTACAATTCTCGTCAATGTAATCACCTAGGCTCTCAATATATTCCGAAGTATAAAAAAAAATCTTTGTTGAAATTCATTGTTTTACCTCAATGTATTGCTAATTCAATATTTTACTGAAATATGAAGTGTCCAAAAATTAAGGAAGGAATGAGAGAATGTATAACGAGAACGTACATAATACAAATTTCTTATAAATTAAATTTAGATGAAGTTGAGAAAATTATTTATCTTCACTGGTGCATTTCCAACACGGCGAAACTAAGAAACGTTGAAAAGTCTGTGCGAACTGATGTGAATTATGAAAGGGAAATCACATAGATATCACATTGGTGAACAGGTGAAGCGTTCTAAAAGCGTTGTGAGCGGATCTCCGAAACTCTACATTGACACTGGTCGCTTAATCAGCCCAAACAAGAGGGGAAACCCAAGGAAAACTACGTCCATCCAAGAGAGGATCGTTCAACACCTGCTGCTGAAGGACCGTTTTCAGGCTTGACGAAACAATTCAAGGCAAACTTCAAGTGACGTAAGTGTGTCTTGACACGTGCAAGAAACAGCTTGATTTCAGGTGTCTACAGAAGTTTCCCCTCGAAAGCAAACAGAACCAGGCTGCAAAACTGGAATTCGCAAGCTATCATGTTACGCTGTGAAGACAAATTTTCTATCGTACGTTTCATTGATGGAAGTAAATGCAATGCATTTGACTTTGATGGACGAGAACAGTGTATAAGAAGACAAATTGGCGAAAGGTTGTTTTTCAAGTATACCAAGAAGTACATAGTCTGGTGTTCAAGTCTGAGTACGTTACCTCTCATGAACGTGATTAGGTACGGATGTGGTGGAACGTATATCGGTTTTCCAAAAATGTTGGGTTTGAAATTCCTGTACTTATGCTGTGAAATACTCCTGACCGTAAGGCAAAGTATGTAATGTTGCATCTCAGCGACCAAGAAATTTACGTTGCTGACTGTCTAGCTAAATGCTCTCATGAAAATCCCGTTCAAAACAGAAAACTAAAGGACAAGGATATAGTAGGAACCGTCAAATGATATCGAGACCAATATCAAATTGTGGGAGAATTAAGCTGAAATTGCGGTTGAAAAAATCGGGCGAAATGCTGCGGACGCAGAGGCTCAGCAGGGATTCAAGGCAAGGATTTCAACGCCAAAAATCCGGTAATTATTTTTTGTTGAAAGGAATACTTTCATCCTCGCTTTTAGATATCTTATATGCGGCTAAAACAGTAAGTGAATTACAACTTTTTCTGTATCATTCTAAATAATTTGAAAATTTCAAGCTCGATTGAACTGCCTTAAGCTTGTGTATACTTTGTCTATGTCTATAATCGATGACAATTTCAAAAGCTTTGGATTTGTAGTCCTTTTTTGGGAACTGTTTACACATCTCATTAACACTAGTGCTACTCTCACTGCAGTAGTGTTTACACTTTAGCTGCGCTAATTTTTTTTTAGCTCCACCTGCGGCATAAAGGACCTTCAGGGGCATAGGATAGGCGCTAGATAGTTCGGTTTAGTTACGTTTGTTTGACTGGTATCCCAAGGGACTCTGTTAGGTTACCTCAGCTTTAGCGAGGGTTTCGGGACTTCCATCTTCCGTGCCATCGTTTCTTCTTTCCATTTTTATGCCTTCTTCTCTGATTATTCTTCATCTTTTCTTCTTCTTCCCGTCTTAATTTGCTGTTTCTATTGCGCAGAGATCTTGTGTGAGAACGCACTTGCGCATAGATTCCACGTTTTCTTAAGTCCTCACTAAACGGGACTTTTCTTCGCTCTCTTTGGAACACATTTTATGCGGGTTGGGAGCTTTAAACTTACAATCGAATCAAAACCTGGGGTTAGGAAAGAGTTGCACACACGTGCGTTTAATATTTAAAGCGTTTTGAAGTTTTTTTTCAATATTTTTACTCCATGACCAGCCTTAGAGTCATCGCTATTTTCTAGGGAAACCTGTTGCAATTGCAAAAACTGTTATAACTATTTGTGAGATTCGTCATCTTTTCATGCTTTCGCACACATTTTTGGAGATTTCATTAATTTCAGCTGCAGCGCACTCGTTTGTCTTCAAATTCCTCTGCCATTGTCAGAATGTTGGATACTTGCAGAATCAGGCGGCAGATTATTGCGGAATATTAAAATTGTATGGTAAGACTCTGCGTGAAGAAACATTTACTTTACTCTTGTTTCCGTTCGAGTATAAATAGATTCATCTCCATGAGTGACTCGATTTTCCATTTTGTAGCAGTGATAAATTCTTTGTGCCGTATTGGTGAACTTTGTCTGGTTATATCGAGTTGGGTGGTACAATTTTCAGCGCATGTAGGAAAATTTTCACATGAAAAGCTCTGAATTTCTCTAGTTTCTTTCACCCTGCTGAAGTGGAATTTCATGTGAGATAGCAGCTACCTAGCTGTTGCTATGCGTGCACTTGCACATGTGTGCACGCTGAAGGTTAATTACTATGTTCAAGTTAGTTCTTCACTTTGACAAGCGTAATTTGAGAGAAGGGATAGTGAAGGGATAGTTTTAGGTAATTTGTAATGTGTGTTCGTGTCACTAGTCGAGTGCCAACAGGTTTAAAATGTTTGGAAAGATTTCCTCATAATTTAAAAACTCTAACAAATTTTTTAAAGTATATTCTTATCCTCAAAAGGAATTAAGGTCCAAGGAAAGGGTCATTATTAAGTTAATGATATCTTCATTTTTAAATGAAGCCCTAAATTTTTCCCAGACTTATCAACTTCCGTTAACAACTGTGGAAGAATTGTCTTCGTAAAATATGATGTAAAAAAATTAAATTTGCCGAGTTCCCTGGCTAGGAGGAATTAAAATAACCTACCCCAACCCCTTTGTAAATTCTAATATTGTCGCATATGTAAGCATGTGAATTTTTTGTACTGTCGCTTCCTTGCTTTGTTTCATAGTATTAGTGGAGGACGTACAGTGCCCCCCTCTTCTGCACAAATTTGGAGCTTCCACAATTCTACACATTGACGTATACGATAAGTAAAATTTTCATTTTACGATAAGTTAATGGTAACTTTTGTTATTCATCGTTTTCGTCTCAAAAAGAATGAGCGGAATTATTTCTTTCCGAAATTATTATTTAATAAAGATCATACAGTGGAACACGTTTCTAGATCGTTGAACTATCAGAAAAATATCTCTATTTTTCTGATAGTTACTAGGTTGTGTGATGTTGTAGATGCTTATATGGTGTTTTTAATGTGTGTTTCTACGTTAAAAATTAAAGACCTGTAAATTGCCAACCTGTAAAAATCATTTTTCTTAGGACTGCCGTTCTTCCTTCAAATTGAACTAGTTTCACTCTTGATTTTCTCTATTTTCTTAGTTTTTTAGCTAAATAAAGTGTTAATTACTGTTGCTTCTATGTTGGTTGTTCACTACGGAAGCGCTGTCGTATGAGAGTCGATTATTTTCACCATAGTGAGGGGCCAGTTTACTGACCAAATTACCACAGCACCCCAACGGTTAAAGCTCAGTAACTTCCTCGATGAACTTAGCGTAAACTGGCTCCTGTTATCCCTTTATGTATCAGGTTGTCTCACATGAAATGTCATATTTAGAGTAGTTTTCTTTTTCAACTATTTGGCTCGAAATAGATCCATTTTTTATTCGAATCATTTCATGTAATGAAAAATAGATACTCTTCGATAACAGTAAAAGAACTTGGCTGTTGTTAGACGCAGAAGAGTGACCTAAACGCTATCAGAAACCACTATTGCACCCGAAAAAGTAAATGGGCACTGTTCGGTGGTCTGTAAAGGGAATCATTCATATTTCATTTTTGTAACAAGACGATACTGTAATAGCAGCATCTTATTGTCAAGACATTCATCACGTGCATGAAAAATTGAAGAGGAAGCATCCAAGACTGGTGGAAAGAGATGGTCTAATTTTGCTTCTCGATAATACAGGACCCACCTCTAGAGCTACGGTCGAAAGGCAAAGCGTGAATTATAAAATCCTCCACATTTTCCTGCAATCTCTCCCACTTATTATCATACGTTCAAGCATCTCGAACTTTTTATTCGTGATAAAACATTCTTAAATAAGGTAAATGTAGTGGAAGCATTTGAACAGTTATTTTGTAAAAGGATGACAAGTTCTTTGAAGATGGAATATATGCTTTAGAAAAACGTTCGGCAAAGATCGCACAGAAGGAATGTCCATGTTTTGATTATACTATACACTTTAAGACAATTATTTTCTTTCATTTTCAAATGTAACATTTTGTGTGAGACAACCTAATTGTTTTTGAGTTGAATAACCCATTCGTCACGAAGCATGAAAAGTTAACTTACTTTGGATTTCAATTTAAGTTTTTGTTACCGTTTTGGTGCTACAGTGCACTTGTGATCACTCAGTTGTATCTGTGCGAATTCAAATTTGTTTTGGCAACTTTGGTGGAAAACATTCTGCAGAATGGAGATTGCGTGCTCTCTAATTTTAAATTCTAAGAATCACGGAGAATAAATCTCCTGCACGCGTGAAATTAAGTGCAAATAAATTTTCCAGTCAGATTTAAGACAATCGATCGTTTAGAATAGGTCAACTTTTTTTAGACAGCTAACGTTCCATAAAATGACATGAGAAAATTTAAAAATATTAACTCTTTCCTTTTTACTCTCACACGTTTCCAATATTTATTACTGTTTCTTCAGCTTTTGAGAGCACTGTCTTATTTGTGCAGACAAACCTCAAATTTTACCGTTCTTGCATTAAATATTTGTCTGTGAGCAGTAAATGCTTCTAGCTCGTTATAACTCGTGCTGTGAAGCTCGTGCTGCACAGCGTTTTTAAGACCTCACTCATGCAGTTTCACTCCTTTATTTTTGTTTACAGTTGATTTTTCAAGTAAAACTATCTATTATAAGCGATTTATTTATATCGCTGCCTTTGTTCGTTGTGTGTGCTCATGCGGTGGTTGAAAGCCTCTCGCTCCAGGGACCCAATGCAACTTAATCTCACTTCCTCAGCCTATCTGGCCAACGAAAATATAACGTTGGTTACATCGTAGTTTATCTGTTGTAAATGCATGAAGAATCATAATCCTAAAATTCAACAATCGATTTTGATGTTGATGAGGCAGATATGTGCGAATCAGTACGATATCGTTTAGAAATTTTACTCAATATTTTTTTTAATATTGCAGTGTTTTTCCAATTGCAATCAGGTTCACGTATGGGCTGCGTATCTCATTGCATTAAAGTTTCAGATTTTGCTTGTTGTGAGCTGAGATTTTCGTTTGTCCATTGCGTGTGAGCGATGAACACTGAGTAACCAGGATACGCCTGGTGGCAAGCGCGCTGTTTATGGGGCGAGGCGGCTGGGCGCACTGCTGTTGTTGCTGCCAGCCTCGGCTTGCGTGGTCCCCACTTTATGGCTCGCATAAAGTGAAAGTAAAAGTGTGGGAAAGCTTTTTCGCCAGAGATTAGCTGCCGATGAGTTTGTGAAGTCGCTTTGTTCTTCAGTTCGTGTAAACTGGTGTTGCTAAAACGGGAAGAAACTAGTTTCTTTCTCTTTTATCTGGTAAATTAGTTGGTATAAAACATTTTTTTTGTTCTACTTGTCTGAGTGCTAATGTTTTGAACATTTGGTCTAATTTATTTATTTTTTGTCGGCAGGTTGGTATAGTACTGATGTTTGACTGCTGACGGACATTCAGCTGTGAGTACCCTGTACATCAACGTTATGCACCAGGATTCTACGTGTTTGCGAGTATCGAAAATGTGAGGTTAGAGCATACCCTCGTTTAGGGCCGTCCAATATGAAGTGATTGTCGCTCATCTATTTGGTTTCAACATGATGTGTGTAAGCGATGTATATATCATTCTAACAACTCCATTTTTCAGATTCTTCGAATCTACATGTATGCATTTTCCGGGTCATTTAATATGACAGGCAAATTGCTGTATACAACGGTCTTCTTTATAAAACTCTAATTTGAGTGAAGCTCGTTAGAATTCCCTACCATGCTTGATACACCGATTCTTAAAACCAACTTCTGTGGGCATACTCTATGTATGTAGTATGAGGACTGTGTTATCATGTTGCATGTGGTCGCGCGCCGTGTCATTGTTCCGCCTCCTAATGCAGTTTCCCTAGAAGATATTTATCAGCAAAATGAGCTCATAGCCCAATTTTAATTGCATTTTTGTTTTTGGGTTGTTACTGAATGCTCAGATTGAATTCGTGATTTGAATCACAAAATGAAGAATTTGTAATTAATGAAATTGTAAATTGTTCGATGGTAAAGGTTTTTTACTCTCACAAGAAACGATGAAACTTTCTAATTCGCGTCACTGATCTATTATGACTTGAGTCTGTGCCGCGTCTCCGTAAAGCGTCGTTTGTTGCCGTTAATATGGCTTGAGTCTGTGCCGAGTTTCCGTAAAGCGTCGTTTGTTGCCGTTATTATGGCTTGAGTCTGGGCCGAGTTTCCCTAGGTCGTCAGTTGTTGCCGTTATTCTGTAGTCAATTTTGAATGTTTCACATTCTACCTAAATAAAATTATTAATTTTAACCGCCTGGGGGCATTTTTTATATTAAAACTGCACGGTAACTATTCTATTCTTTTAACTCAAGTTGGCTAGTAGTCGATTACCTTTTTGAATATTAAGTTTGTTTCGTTCTAATCAGGAATTTTGTCCTGTTCTGTAATCCAGTATTCTATTTTAATTTAGATTTAATATTGAGTTGTTAAGTCAGTTTTTTTTGTCCAAAAATCTCGATGACAAAAGCAAGATTTCTCAGTACTGTCTACTCTATACTTGTAAAAATTAAATATATGTGATAACTGTACATTGGTAAAAAAATATTTTTTATATTCTTTATGTGGGTATGTACACTTGAAAATATTTCGTAATGATTTAAAAGAAATTATTTTCTGTTTTCTAAAAGAGTAGGAAGATTGTGTTAGCTTCTGCTATCGTTCTTCCCACATGATATGATATCCGAGCCTCCTAATAAAGTGCTAAATTACTTCCATATAAGTGAAGATATGTATATTTTGGTCGAAACATTCTAGGATAAGACAATTAAGGTTTGGAACTGCTGTATAATTTATACGTGTGAGAATTTTGCGAAGCTTTTTTTAATTTTTATGTGTTAACTGAGGAGTGTTGCAGAAGAGTTGCGTCGGAAGTCTGGGTACCGCGCCACCGACCTGAACAACTGCCCTTGTCATCTTCCTCTATTAGTCGCTTATATTCTATGATAGTTTCGCA
>VOMN01082722.1:0-44384 GCA_014899125.1 Orchestia grillus | reverse complement strand
TAATTTGAAAATGGGTTTCCTTTTTTCTGGGACACCCTGTATAGTTAAATGAAATGCTCTGTACGATTGTATAAATTTTAAATAATTCAATTGTATCGTAGCTTTGTACAACTGTTTAATTTCATTTAATATTTTTCAATTATATTTCACAGGAAAAATGTGAGGTTACCCGAAATATTTGTTACAATTTTTCATTGACGTCAACATGTCAATGTAATTCTAATCATCGTATTTCCAGCTTCTAGCAGTGTATAAATATTTAGATTTAATTTTAATTAAAGAGATACTGGGCTATAAACGTTAACATTTACGTCTCATATTAAACATGATGTTTCGTAGTTGAAGTATCTAACCGGACAGAACGCCAAGCCGTGGTATAGCGTCTGCATTTCGGAAAGGTTTTTACTGCAACGAGTAGCTGCAGGTCTGCTTCAATCGTTGGCATCTAAGTAAAATTAACCGACAAAGTATTTAAAATACTTACGAATTTTCATATGATAAACCTACTGAAAATAGGCTTTTTGCCTGTGTCAGCTAAATATTTCCCTGAATAATAATAAGGGCAAAATATTGTTCTTAATTAAGCAAGCATGGAAATAGGATATTATTGCAATAATATTTTCTATTTCATGTAAGATGAATTGTTTGTCCGCTTCAGCAGTTCTGACTCCAGCGCAACGTTATTCTCACTCGCCAGCGTGCCTGTGTCTATGCTTATGTTCTTCGCCACACTGCTGTGGAAAAAGCTTTCAATTCCAAAACGCTTCTCTCTACGCTCGTCGAGAATGTTATGGCAAATTTAGTGGTCTTTACTGAGTCTAGCACTTCCGTAATGTATTCGCCCGCGGCTGGCACGCGTGATGCCTTCTCCTCATACATAATTCTGACTGGTAATTAGGCTGCCGAGGCACACCGGCCTCTTCTGAGACACGTCCCGACAGTTGTGCCGGGCAAAAACTGCCTGCTGAATTTGGGACATGCTGCGCTCATAGAGCTTGTGATGCCTGCGCTCGTGATGGTGTGTCTTGTAGAGCGAGTGATGCTCGTTTTTTCTCGGGCTAATAATGAATCTTTTTCGCACTATCATTCTGATATTATTTAACCCATGTGAAGTTGTAAAATTGCTCATGTGTGCATCCTTTTCCATATAGTGCTGGGTCATTTTTTACTCTTAGGACTGCAGAAGGGATAATGATTAGCGCGCGCTGCAGAACGTACACAACGGTCTGAACTTTCCTGCTCGTTGTGTTGTAATAATACTCCCACCACTACGATCAGAGTTGTGAAAACCTTGTATTTATTCCTGTAAACGGACTTGTGTTGTGATTTTAGGTTGTATTGCTACACACCTATAGTGTTTCTAAATTATTTCTGATAGGTATTTGTGGAGTTCGAGGTGCCCCATGCGCAAGGTTCTTGTAGGATTACTAATTATTTCGTTGCTGTTGTTAGCTCTTGTGTCTATTTATTGCCGGTAGCCTCTGCATTCTACATGCTGTTGAATCCGTAGATTTTCACTGCTTCTTATACGTATATGTATATATAAATCTCAAAACAATTATTTATCCCTTAGGAAACAACACTCAGAATTATTTTTTATTCAAACATTGTTGTTGTACGGCATTTTTGTGTCGAGTGAACGACGTTTTGGCCCAAAAAACTTATCGTGAAGTCGTTAGCCTACAGCGTAAATCTTCAAGTGGAGAAATGGCTGACGTCGAGCACTCCAGTGAATATAACGAACTTTAAAAAGGAGAGTTCAAATTAGTTACCGAATATCATCCATGTTCTCAGCCATCTGTATTTCTTGTGACTAAACTGGTGCATTGCATCCGTCCTCATTGTAATTTCACTTTGCCTTCTTTGTTGCATTCTGTGCGTAGAGTGAGACTTTCTAAATGTCAACAACGTAGCGTTCATGTGCGAAGAAAGTGCGCCTCGGTGGTTCTTTCTCGGGTAATTCTTCAATTTGACTCGAATTTAATGGTGTTTAGAACGCTGATACTCGTGTACTCGGATGCATTCATTATTCGAAGTCACGGTTGATGTATGGTCACATCGAGCTAGAAAATTATGTCATGATGGGCCTAAACGACGAAGCTTCATTCTTCCTGCTTCTAGTTTATCTTTCGCAAGTTCTAGGTTCTTGTTTTATTTTTATCGACTATTCAAATCATGAACGGGTTGGTAAGTTTTGACTTTTAGAGAGTTTTCATGGATGCGTTTAGTATTGTAGAATAACGAGCATGAGCAGTGTCAAATTTTTTCGGAGCGATTAGAGTGGCGTATTCGCTTTAAGTGATGCATTTATATCTCCTGACCAATTCGTTCAAGTATTTCAGCACCAAATTGTGGATTCTTTTTCTACTCGACGCACAGATATACCTCTTAAGTTTCAAAAACCCTGCAAAGTCGCTTAGGGTAGACTCAAAATAGTGGTGAAGAAAAGCTGTTTGTTGTAACCGAAGAGACCCGGACGGGTTCGTGATCCAGGGCTATTGCGTCGTCCTTTGTTTATTTCGGAAGTGTCTTGTTCCTCGGCCACTCAATACATCAGCTCGCCCCACTCTCTCCCCTTTTTCTCGCTCTCAAGCTCAATTTCAAGATCTCTTAACGCGGACTTCGTCTTCGAAAAATTTTCTGCGTCGTGAAGTTTGTCCGTGGCTCGTTTTTTTTGCAGTGATCGTACGTGATGTCATTGGGGTCTTCTGCAGGCGTTCAATCGTACTGTTTCGCATTTTTAACTATTTTTTATTGGACGTATCTTACTTGTAAAATAATATTTTGCTACATCTTCATTTCTCTCGTATTGCTTATCTGCGGCGCCCATGGGAAGTTGAGCCAACGAATTGTCATGCGGAACGGAATTCGCATTCAAAAGCTGTTTAGGCATCAGTGAGCGAGTCGTGTCCGGTTGAGAAAGTGAAATTGGAAATACGAAAAAAGTGTGTTCAGTTTAGAATGAGGTACATCCGTGTAGATTTGGAGCGCTAGGTAACAAATGTGTCAGTTAATAATAAGAATTCCCGATATTAATCGCCGATATCGACCACTTTTTGCCGATTTTTTCTCGTTCCCTACCGACTAATCTGTTTCTCTTCTGACCTTGGTTTGATGTCGCCTCTTATTTCTTCCGGTTATTTCATCCTCAAACTACGAAACTATTGTCTGAACAAATTATCTACTACTCAAAGTGCTTTGATTCGCCTGTATGTTAAGGCGTCACTCGTATTATTCAGTGTTTTTCCAGTATATCGATCTTGAGTTTCTGGAAGGCCGCGTGAAGAACTGTTATAGTGTTCTATTGACTTTTTTGGGGGTTAGGTAATGGGACGTTGATATGCTTTCAACTTGTAATTGTAACCGTAAAGCCTCTGAATTTTGGTATATGGTTAACGATAAATTTCAATTTGTGTTTTAATTGTCGCTGAAGTTTGATTTTATCTCGGGAAGTTGAAGGACACGCCTTTGTTTCTAACGTTCCGCTTGTCCGAGCCGCTGCTGCTACCGCACGTCTACTCGACTTGAAAAAGACCTGCACCAAAGTGAGCTCTACTACAAAAGATACGAGTGCTTTGGTTATTACAAGTATCTTAACTTGACACCATAAAGAGCAGCTGGTGTGTTATGAAAAATAACAAATTGAAATAAACATGGCTTCACTATTGTCCGACAGAGATCCGTCTCATAACCTCGGGGTATATTCCTACCTCACTCAGGTAGCACCATCCGTTCGCTGCTATGTGAAGCGTGTGTATGTATGAATGTATGTGTGTGTGTGTACGTGTGTGTAGACTGACGTTACCCTGCCTCAGCGACGCTGGCTAACTTTAGCCATGTTTATCCTGCCACGGCTGGTAAACAGGGCTGCGTCGTCCTCCTTTCTCGACCCTTTAAGCCCTACAATCACTTCCACCCTCATTGTGCTCCGCCTCAATTAGTGACCTTCCCTAACTTGTTCGTGGACAACGCAATTTCCGGCTTTGCTTTTCCTTGTAATTGTCGGCTGACCGTGGACAGACCACGCAAACGTGATAACCTGAGCTATCCAGCTCTTGGCCTATATACACTACACCTCTTGGTTTCTTTTGTTTTGTTCTCTCTGCACCTGTATTGGTCTCTTCAGTTTCTTCACTTGTCTTAGCCTCTTTACCTCTTTGTCTAGTAGATAAACACAATAAGATAGGCACAGTCTCTTCACTCGTTTTTGTCCTTTTCTTTCTTGATCTCTTCACTTGTCTTGATTTCTTCAATGTCTTTACTGGTCTTTGTCTCTTCACCTCATGGTCACAGTCGCTTCACTATCTTATTTCTGCTGGGTTTTGTGTCCGCGTTCGAAGCTTTGTTGTCTTCGTCTGTAATGATGCTCTCTGTAGCTGTGAGTGTTCTCGATCATCGGATGTGATGGTCAGAGTAGTAATGTTTTTCGGTACCTTCAATTCAAATTAGTGAGAATCATCATCGTGTCTAATTCCAGAGTAAATGGGCTCATTCCCAACATCAATTACATTACAACGTTATTGCTGTTACTTTCATCTCTTAACTTTCAGGACCTGAGTTAAATATATTGCGTGCTTTTTTCACTTTCAATAGGCTTCAACAATGTGTAATTGAATAATCAATAATTTTTCGAAAAATCATGTTTTTGATATGGTGTTAGGGTCATCTAGCCCATCGAATATTATTGTCTTATTTTGCTTGATGGCTATCTAGCTTCGTACGTGTCGCATAGAAATTTCATAAAATTCAATTACTTCTCAGAAAGTTAAACGTCTTTGATCCTCTTGTCAATGTAAGATTTTTGTCTATCAGTTTAGTAGTTTCTTGTATATTTCGACATGTTTCTGAGTTTGTTTGCTTTGTTACACATTTTGATCCATTTCCGCCTTGGAGAAATAGCTGGAATAGATTTTGACTTGCCCGCTATACGTAAGAGCGTGATATTGCTTTTATGCATATCCTTCTTCATTCACATCCTACTCATTTTGACGATCCTTCAAGTTCAGTGTCGATTTGCTCCCTAGTGGTGAAGTGTTGGTTTTTTTTTTCAAGTGTGAACAATTCTGGACCATTTCAATAATATTCATAATAAGAGCTTCTCTAGTCTCTAGTCTTGTTTGGTCTTGTGTACCATTTCGCAATATAATGCATAATTATTATTTTTGTTTCTCAGCCAGTTGTTTTTATGATGCTTGCCACGTTATTGCATGATCTTTCCCTTTTTACATTTCCCGAAGACACGGGTGCGTGCTGCCGAAGAGCACCGTTCTCGCTGCTGAAACTTTGCGAATAAGCAACTACTGAGACGTCTGCCTTCTGAACGTCTCCGTCCGTTAGGGGCTTTGTGCTTGATGTTCTCAAGCGTGCGCTTGTACAAAAAACATAGTTTCTTTACTTTTACGAAATAGGAGTTCCTTGTTGATGGTGCTCAGCGTATATGAAGGTACTCGTATGTCCGTCTGTTGCGAATTTAGTACTGATCACTTACAGTATCTGTGTTGAATATTTTTTTACAAACCAATATTTTACCCAGTTATTTGCACGTCCTTGGTTGGGATGCATATTTCTGAAGGCTCATTCATAATTTATTTCAATTGAATTTTTTTTAATTTTTCTTGTGGTTGCCGTGGTCTATTCGTGCAAGTAGTGCAGCCTAAACCGAATGCTCTGCGCTAGATGCATCATAAATGGTATAATTTAAATTTTTCGAGGATCAAAGTGAAACTTCCCATTTAGTTTTAGTGAAGAACAATACGATCAGTGGTCCACGTACACCCTTCTTTCCTTATTAAAATTTTCGTCTTCAGGGTTGAGTAAAGCTGTAGTACGGGTAGTTTGCTGGCCTAGTTTGCGGGCTTGCTGGTGGCGCTGTGCGTGCGATGGTCAACTCGAGTTGTTTTCGTGGATTGTGTTCCCTGCGCTTGTTTTCGATGTGCCTGTTGACTACACGGGGCGCAATCTCATTTTCTCTATTTGTTCCCGAGACATCTCTTCTGAACGCTAAAGAATTCAGATATTGGTTACGCTCCGAAGATACTTGGTGACACTGCCGTAGCACCACCGCTCCGCACCTCAATAATCACAGCATCTCAAAAAAAAAAAAATTGAATACTCCATTCATTTACGGAGGCATTTTGGTTGAATCATTTCTCAATTTATGGTAGTTGTGACTATCATGGAATTTATTTTCGTTATTAGGCTCTTCGACATTTTCCATTTCCTCTCCGTGTGCCAAGCTTCCAGATCACACTCTTCATTTGTCATGTATGTGACATTGCGTTCAGTTGTACGCAACGCAACTGAGATCCTTTTATTTTATCAGTACTCTTCGTTGGGCAACTTCATTGGCTTGAGTCACCTCTTCTAGAACATAATTCCTTCATGAGTGGTTCATTCGCAGTTCCTCTTCAAGCGTACTCGCACTAGTCGAAGCGTCGCTGCGAAGTAGTGGCGGAGTTGAGTGTGCAGCAGTGACGCATCTTGATTCAGAAGATCTCCCCTATCAATTTTCTCATTCTAGTTTGTTTATGTAGGAGCCAGTCAACAAGTTCCGTGAAGTGTGAAAAGTAAGCATGAGGCAAAAAATCTCGGTGATACAGGGCAGTTTAGATCATCTTTCGAGGCATTCTAGCTCGATGGAGCTCGCAGGAGCGGAGGGCTTTGAACTAGTCCACGGAAATTGCTCCCAGTATTTAGTTACCTTTTTTTTAGGTTGTCGATTAGCTTTTGATTGCCTGAGCAAATTTCAGTCACACAGGAAGCTTAAAGGATTTTCTGCCATGAACTTATGTTCAATAAGACAATATTTTGGCGAGTATGAATCTTTTCCATTGATACTCACCAAAATATTGAATGCGATGCGTAGGAAATGAACCATGCGTGAATCGTGCCGTACCCTAAAACCTTGAAGTTATTACTGGAGCTATCGAGAACGCGTTCGAAATGATCAGTGCATTTAGAGCTTTCTAATGAATCAGTACTTGCTACACATGAATTTGTCATAGGTGCAAAAAGTCACCATCGAAGTTAAACTGGGACATTCACTTCATACGTCTTGTTTGACATAACCGTGTTTTAGGTACTCGTTAGAGTTTTTTGTTCGTGATAAATGAGCTCTAAGCGTGGAAAACACGTGTTTTCAATAATTTTACAATGCGAGTTGACTTCCACTGTGCTGCAAATGCTTGTACTTTCGACTTAGTCCATATTTTTACTCAGTGATGCCTAGAAGTGACTGCAAAAAACTATCTGCCTTACTCTAGTTATATTTAGCCCGACGATCATTCTAATAGCGTCACTTGGTACAGCGTGCTTGTCCGTACATGCCATATTATCTGCCGAGTGCGCTCCTCGTTGCTGTAAAGAAGAGTAACTATTTATGTCTTTGATGTCCGCTTTGAAGTTTATTTGCCTCGTGCTGCAGCTGCTGTATCTTTCTCGGCGACTCCACCTGGCCTGTCTGTCCCTCGGCTTCTAAATGCCGATGGCAGGCGCTGATAGTTGGCTCATCGACTGCATTACTGATTCTCCATCGCAACTAGCCTTTATTTTTATCTCGTGCACATCATGGTGAGGGGTTGTGCTTCAGCTGCGTAACTCAACTGCCTGGTGACGCAATGAGCGTGAAGTCGTTGCGTGTGTGTCTTGCGTGGTCACATGATGTTGAATACCTCGTGTCAATTGTCCGTAATCGAGTCGGTGTGTATTGTAGCAATAGCAACTCTAGGGGAGGCTTAAGATATTGGTATTCTGAATTTTCATTTCGATTGCAGCGTAACAACTGGGATTTAAAAAACACTATATCGGAGCTTCGAGTCGAGTTGAACCGCGAAATATCTGTCTCTTCAAATGCGCTTACTAAAAGGAATATTCTTGCAGTACCCATTTACGGCTGCTGCTATGGCAGTAACTAGGAACCAGCGTCCTGGGGTCCAGTGCCATGCAAAGCTGCTATTTCCGTAGCACATTATCTGTGTGAATTGGTGAACATTCAATAGCGTGTAGGGATAACTTGCATCGTAAGCTTCGACTCTTGTACAACACTCCCAGCCTCCGTTGTCACCCTGAACAACAGTTACGGCGTGAAACAAAATTTCACTTTACTTATTCTTGTTACAATCAGAATTTATCATTTCTTTGTAGCTAAGGAAACTAAAAAAATAACTTCAATGCTAGGACTTTCTTTAGATGGTTAGGTCAATGAATTTCCTAATTTGACGTTCCTCAACATAGTACCAGTAGTAAATGTTATATAAGCAAAGTTTCACAGGAATAATGGGCATTTTTTGCTTTGCGATGAATGGAGTCGAGAAACAAACGCTTAAATTGTCAAGCGAAATAATCCTGTGAGATGTGTCGTGAGGAGGCCGAGTGGAAGTTACGCTGGCGTCACGGCACTGAATTTTAGGTAGACTAGTGTACAGCTACCGTGAAGGTTGGGGACATTTAGAGGTGGTGCCTCATAGAAGCGCCATTGCACCCGGCGGTAAGCGATTCCCTGGCGGCCGGCCAACAGCTGTCTTTGTAGGCTCTTTGCTTCCTAATCGTTTCTCGTTTTTTCCCCTCTTGTGTTTCTTTAGGATCAACTTCTTTCAATCTCAAATTCATGACCACAAACCATGGGACGGTCTACTCCACGCTAACTTACAAATAGTCCTCCATGTTGTTTCGGGGATGCATTTTTTGTCAAAGGTTTATGGTGCAAGTTTTCATTTTTTTCTGTGATTTGTTTGTTCAAGATTCTCGGTCACTATTAGTTCTTCAATAATTTTCATTGTCGATTCTATATTGGTCTTTTTCTTTGGGTATTTCTGCGTAACATTTCCGTATTCCTACATACTAGTGCTTCAAAGATCGTTATTTCTGTTCTCTCGTTTTTCATTTCTTGCGCGTGAGGATTTTTGTCAGACATTTTAAAATGTTTTAGTATAATGCCTTTTCAACGTTACTTACGAGATTATGTGTATACTTTTTGACTTTTTGGTCGAATTGCTCATTTGTTTGGTTTTGTGCTCAAGCGTAAAATGATTGGATTTTCCTGCCGAACCCAGTTGGAGTTCATTTTCCAGTTGTCGCGTTGCTATTTTCGATGAAGGGAACCAAAGGTGAAATGCGTGAGAGGACGTTTTGCAGTCGCCAAAAGTTCAGAGTCCCAAATACCGGACCATGTTTGTGAGCAGCTTCTTCGTGCGCGTAGTGAGGCACTGTCACTCGCGGCCTTCATTTCAACGCGTAACAGCATCTCGCTGAGTGCGACAGCCCCTTTGTTTGATAGTTCCTGTGGTAAACTTGGTTGGTGAATGCTAAAATTTTTCGTATTTTGAGCCCAGCACTCCTTGAATTTCACGTTACTGCAGGTGGCCTTTGTCAATCTCCCCGCTGCAACGGCACTTTAGCTGCTCTCATATGTTGCCCACTAATCAAGAATAATGTCATGTCGTGTTGCAATCTCTGTGTTCGCCATCTCGCGATGTATCTGAGCTCTCTTTATTTTCTCGGGCAGCTTTTAATTCTACACGAGCATATGAAGCGATGCATCAAGGGCGGCTGTGTGTTTTGTGGTGCATATAGCGCTGCACTTGGCTGCTACAGCTGTTCTAGTGCGTCAGCCGGTGCAGGTACAACCAATGCAGCTGTCGCTCCTTCATCAAACTTCGTTCTGAGTTCTAGTTCTCCCTGCCAGCTCGTTGGTATTGCTCATTTCAAATCCCTTTCCTCAGTCTCGTAAATTTGGCGCTTTCATGCTTTATTGTTTTAACTGAGTATCTTTCAGCATAACAAATAGATTACCTTCTTCATCGGTTCATGTATTCCAATTAGTGCTATTCAACTGGACAAATGAAGTCATTTGGCCATCATATATTATGAGTGTTTAAATAACTGCGCTATGGTTGTTTTTTGTTATTTTGTATGTGTTGCTGTTATTAAGTTTTAAATCACTGGTTACTGAGAATGTGTTTAGTCAACATCATCGAAGTAGGAATAGTTAATACTCATCTAAATCAAAGTTTGGGGCTACTTCGTAAAGTTGTAAGACACTCATTGCCTATCATGCAGTTATGCATAGAGGCTCATGTCTACACTTTCATTCCATAACGTCCACAATGTTCAGTCATATTCAGGTGTACAGTTCTATAGAATCATTTCAAAGTAAAGTGTACAGGCAATTAAATTTTCCAAAGTTGTTCATAGGCATCTTGTGTTCGATTGTATTATGGTATCAAGGTCTCACATGGAGGCTAAGTGTTCTATACACAACAACAGTAAAGTACGGCTAGCTGTCTAACATTGATACTTGCTTTGGAAATCACAATGGGCTATAATTGCTAAGTAGTTTGAGAAATTTTTTGCTACACGTAGCAGAAATCTTCCTAAGTACTTCCTACTCTTTGTGGTCCATATGCGCCTCCTATGCACGCGCTTCTAAATTCTCGTTTGAAAATATCTCCTGTTGACTTCTAAAAAGCTTAAACATTCAATGATTTTACGTCACGTTCTTGATCTGCATTGCTTCACGGACACATTCTTGCCGCCGTATGACTGTTTTTCATCCTTTGATGAAAGATCTTTTGAAGCGTTTGGCTTGAAATACTCGGTGCAAATCTACTAGAGTTCAGTTGTCCTCATTTGTCGAGCTGCTCACCAACGATCAGTTAATTTCGATTTCATCTTTCGTGCTTTCATAGATCACACGTCATAGTATTGACACTCCCCTAAATTTTATGCTGTAGTGCAACAGTTATCTGGATAGGACAAAGATGTGGAAGTATTCTTCACCTAGAATTTGGTTAAAATAGTGCTGCGATGTTCACTGTTCTAATTCAAACACTTTTCCAAGTTGCCGCCATCATAAAATTCGAAGTCTAATTTATTATCGGTCCGACGGTTGTCATTTAAATTAAATTAAAGCTTCTATATTTTCTTGGTTGAAATGATATGAAAAGGGTACTAACAATAAAAAAATGAAATTGCCTTAGAAACAATCTACTTTCTCGTATGATATTATTTTCTTGAAATTTTCATCTGAAAAGCTTATTCGAGCGGGTAACTTGAATGACTTGGATATTTGCAATCATACGCATTGACCACGTACGTACTTTTTTAAACCATCTCCTCTGATGAGTTCATGCAGTTCAGTTGATATGCTCGATATGTCAGCAGCGATATCGTACCAATCTTCATTGTATCCATTTTACTGTTTTTTGTCAAGTTAACCATCACTGAGTAATTGTCACCGGCTAAGAAGGTGATTGAAATTATCCTGAAGTAGGTTTCCATCAGACGTGCAATGCTGAGATGCGCTACAGGAAAGCGCACTGTGACAAGTGTGCGTTCTAGCTAGTAGTAGCTACAACCAGCTTCTAAAGCTCTCAGTTTCTCGTCCTGTAGCACCGCAAGTCTCGACAATTACGTTTTGCTTTCGTCACAATTTTTAATCGTGTATGGTGTCATTTTTGTTTATATCGTTACAAAAAAAACTTCTTTGCGTCAGTGGTTTTATGGTTAGATTTTAATGTGGTGGTTTTCATTTAATTAAATGGGGAAAAGTTTAATTGAGTTATTGCATTGCTTATAGTGGAGAGCGCTCGGCCTAGTCAGTAGCGCATCTAATAATTTGGGCTCATGCCACGTTCAATTAAGCGAGAGTACACCTGCAGCTCGTTTGTTATCGTCACCTGAATCCGTTGTGAAGAATACCATTAAAGTGTTCTTTTAATTCACCTCAGTCGTTTCGAATAAAAAGGTCGTTATTGAGCTGTTCAGAGGTGGGATTTACTGCAGGCTGATGTTAGATTTCAAATGAGAAATTGTTAGCGACAAGAGTTAGCGAGGGCGATTTTACTTCCTTGACGATAACATGTAAGAAAAACATTGTTCCAATTTAAAGCTAGTGTTAAAGTAAAAAGTTCAACTGTGTTGTCGGACGATGTTCAAATTTATGAATGAAGGAATGTATATAATGTTATTCATTTTACGTTATTTTTTTGTAGAGTGGCCGATTACGTACAACCGTATGCCCAACAATTGCTAAAGCCTTCTGTTTTTGGCTATTATAGTAAACCCAGTAAGACTCGAATCCCTTTAATGATGAGACTGCATTTCACTTTGTAAGAAAAGCTAGCACAAACTTACGGTCCACTGTTGTACCATTAGTCCTTTTCGGCTTAACACTTTAACCGCAATTCTCCACACAGGTAAAATTTCGCGTCGACAGATATCTGGGTTGTGAATTTAAAAATGAAGGATTTCGTTTTAACAAGTTTGGTTATCCTGTGAATTTTTCTTATAATCTAAACTAGCATATACGTGAAATGAACGCAAATTCCATGAAAATTTGAAACAATTGTATACATATGTGTAACTGCTTTGCCTAAGTTGGTTAGATGATCGCACATATATGGCACACGATGCGGTCAAAATGTTAAGGATTTTTTCGAAGAGTTTCTTGAGGTATCGCTCCGTATCCAATAAAATCTTAGTGTTCGTAATATCACCACCGTAATTTGGTTCCCGTGCTGCGGTGTTTAGTTCAAACCTCCACCGCGTGCATGCCGCTCGCGCACTGTGCTCGTGTGATGCAAGCCATGTGTACACAAATTGTTCTGTTCCCATCGAGGTGGTGACTACGCATTCAAAAGCAAACTCCTGGTGCACAGATTGAGATTGTCACTTCCGTTGAAAGACTAAAGTTCCACTGCATCAGTGTTCGTCGAAGACTTATTCTACTTCGATACTTCTAATTCACGTGAACAGTAGGCGAATTATTTTTAGGTCCGACTTGAGTGTGCTTGAAGTTGAACTCACAACCACGATCGGTTATATTTATGTTGCCAGTGCGGAGACGTCTCGGATTGATTTTACTTCAAGAAGGTGCGCTGAAAAGAATAGTTTATCAGCTTTCGAGGTACCCTCGGGACTAATACAGCTTCCACAGTATTCAGGACACTCTTATAGAGGGATGAAGATAGTGTCAGTTCTTGGAAGTGACGTAAGCTATTCAGTTCAAAAGTTAGCAACTTTCGTTTCTTGAGTCTCTTTCTTTTATTAAGCTCGTCAATAACTGTGTGTTATCCATATTATATGCCTATGATTCGAGTAGTATATGAATGTTGCGACCAGTATCTCGTGTGTCTAAATCCTAGTTCAGTTTTGTTCAGTAACGACCTTTCAGTTTTTCTAGGAGGAAGTAAAACCCTAAATAATAGGATTGCCACTTGACAAAGCAGTCTCATTATCCCTTACCTTCTTCTCGCACTGCGTCTCTTCGCGCCACCATGGTTTGATATGTTTTTGTGTTGTTTTGTCGAACGATCCTGCAGCGCTCGATTGCTTCTTTGCACATCGCTGGTTTCGACGACAATCTCAAAATTCTCTCTGCTTGATCATGTACATGATACTGTTGAGAGGGTATGTGGTAAATGTGTCATGTTTGGCGTGTTTCTCCGGATTTTGCGGTGTATTAATCATTCAATTACATGCGGAGTGAAAGTTTTGCGAGTCTTCAATTCTTCGTTTGTTTTGCTTTTGTTTTTGCTATAGTTGTGTCAAGAGGTTAGAACCCTATACTTTCACCTAAAAATATTGCATGAGAGCCGTTACTTTCTAGTTTGGTACGTGCTTGTGATTTCGATATTTTTTCACTTGGCAGTTCTCTTGCAGGAGAAAAAGTGTTGGGTATATCGTTAATTCGTGCTGTTGCTTCCATTTAATCCCCAACAAGGTCCTAATTGTATGTTAAAGATGCATGGCATGTAAATTAAATTTAAATGCTTGCGACTTTATCTTAGGGAAATTCAGATGAGGAACTTAATGTGACACGCTCAAAATATTGGAGAACCCTTTTGTTGAGCGTGAACAGACGGAAAGCTGCGATTTTAGTGATAAGTCCGCAGAGCATACGAGACTCAGCCGAACAGGTGCTGCCTAAATGCCATAGTCAATATTTGTGGTGCCCTGTGAAGTCGTCACGCTAAACGTGCCATAATATCGTCCTAAATTGTGTGAGACTCCGCCGAGCTGCGTAAAATGTGAGGTCTTTAATGTGAGCTGTGTTTATTTGTCCTTCTTTTGGCGCTGAGCGCAATTTTCTGAGCGTCTTCGCGATAATATTCTCCATGAGATATGACTCGTTTACTCTCTTGAGGGAAACGCTTACGAAATGTAAAGTACGTGCTTTCAAGCCTAAAGCATATTCCTTAGCGTCATCAAGTACGGAAAGCGTTGCAGCAAGCTTGTGGTATTATTAAAAAATTACGTAGGTCGTTTCTTCTTGAAGCGCTGCGCGAAAACCATCAAATTGCCATTTTGAAGAGAGAAGTGAATACTTTTCCCTGATTTATGGCTAGCTGCAAGCATCAGGCCGGACAGGCTTGCGGAACATCGGTGAGCAATGGTAAGGCTTTTGGGCAGTACTTGAAGAATGAAGAGGAGTTTTTTAATGTTATACTACGTGTCCATAAGGAATAAGTCACCCTCCTAGTCCTTGCTAAACTTGAGTTAGAGTGCGAGTTTAGTTTCCGAGCTAAGTTTTTGTTTTCGGTTCCTGGGTTGTGAAGACTCGTGCTGTCCCTGATTTTCCTCTTGCACTATTTCTTTCCCCATTTCGCATCACATTTTCGTCCCGTGAGTGATTTCAGATTCAGTTTTTCCTTGTGCGAGCCCACTCTCTGCAGAGACGTTACAATCTTGTCATTTACAAACAACTTGGATTTGTAAATTACCAAATTTCTCACTGAAAATCTCATTAGCAGACTGAAAATTACAATCAACCAACAATAAGATAGTGTTCCACCTTGTGCAAATCGCTACTCGACTTCCATCGCTGCTTTGAGTATGTTTACGGAACATATTTAAACTTGATTCAATTTCACATGTTTTTCCTCTTGACAGGCTTCAAGCAGTTTGGGTTTGGCTGGTCCCAGGTATCTGCATTTACTAAATCGTCGGTTTGTTCTCATTTGACACGCATAGTGTAAGTATAACATTTCTCTCACGAACCTGTTTATTCAAAAGTTGAATCCCGAGAGCCTTCTCAGCCGA
This sequence comes from Orchestia grillus, assembly GCA_014899125.1. NCBI lineage: Eukaryota > Metazoa > Arthropoda > Malacostraca > Amphipoda > Talitridae > Orchestia > Orchestia grillus. The sequence continues at coordinate 29,345 of VOMN01082722.1, read as the reverse complement.
GAGTTTTTAGTTTACCCAACAGAGTAAATACTGGGGTGATAAAGTTCCTGAACCAATGGAGAAATGTAGACCTAACTTTGAAGTAAAAATCTATATAGCTTACGTGTGAAGTTTGCGTCTGGAGTTTGTGTGTTGGACTTCATAGCTCTGTATTGGCTTCAAATTATGAAACCAGTGAGGTGTACCCAGCCCTAGAGAATATTTACATTAACCTGCGAGAGTGTTTACACGGCGGAGTTCTTGCGTGTGCCAAAGAATTTCTTCACCAAGATGCTGTGCTCTTGGGCCTCTTTGTTGAAGTACGAGTACTTGATGCTTCATTTTTCTTTTATGGTCGTAAAATATTATTTTGTTAGCCTGACGCTTGCATTGAAATTTATTGAAGTAGTTTCCTTTTCTTATTCGGCTTGGATTTTATGGAACAGAATTTTTCACGCGACTTTGAAGCGATGGCTTTGGTTTTCCGTAAGGTTGACACTCTGCTTAATGATAGAGCAATTAAATTGAATGTCGTCCGCAGAACAAATACAACAATTGCGTAAAATTGAACGAAAATCCAAGGGCAAACGATAGACTTACAAATACGAACTGAGCTCGTACCTGCCAGGGATTGTATGAGCTCCGCGGAGCCGGTGGTAACGAGGCCGCTTCCGACGTGTGGTGCTGCGTGCATCACTAAGGCGTTAGGGAAAACTAGGCCCGCATTGTGTTACTGAAACGCTCGATTCTTTCACTGTTTTCCTAAATGGCCAAGTTGATTGGGAAGCGCACGGTTTCAGAGAACGATGTTGGCGATTGCGATAATAAACATAACGTTGGGAAGCTTGCTGCCTGATAAACGTGTCTGCTATGTTTGATTGAGTGATGTATAAATTATGAAGAAGGTACTTAAATAGCACCCGAGTATACATCGTAGCTGGTCGAAAATATGTGAAAATTAGTGACGGTGCGAAAGTGTAAAACAGGAAAAGTTGTCATCGTAAACTGCAGATGCATGAGGAAAAAAGGAGTTGCTGGAGTGCAGGGTTATCGAAATATTGATGCATTCAGTTCATTTGAGCGTTGGCAGACAGACGAATAGCTTCTTTTCTTCTGCATGAATGCACCGTATTTTTGTGCCCATAAAGCAGCACTTTACGCATGCGATAAATTTTACTCGCCCGTCTTCCCTATTCAGGTTTAAGAAAGCGAACAGTTTTACTTCTCGAAATATCCAGCAGAAGGAATCGGAACGGAAACTTCTGCGAAGGTGCGATAAAATATTCGGGCATGGACCATCGAGAAAACATGGCCCTCCTTTCGCCGTTTGTCACCGGCGACAGGAAAACATTGCTGTGCATATCTCAGGCGGCACTAGCTTGCTCCTCCTGCCAAATATCTTGCGTATGAAGGTGGAGCTAAAGGGCGTCAGTTACTTACCCGCGTTTCGTTTCTACCGCCCAATGATGTCCAGCAAATTGCTTTGTTAGTAATCAACGGGAGTGGAGCATGTTTCCTGAATTAATTTTCTTACTAATTTAGAAATTCAGGGATTTCGATGTGGATCTAATAAATTAGTTTTGACCCTGCTTCGCAGTGTTACACCAAAAATTTGACGCACTGAAAACGTTGTAGTGCCGTTAATATGTCGTAGCAGTTCATCCGCGGGTGAACATTCTTACTCAACTGTTGGGACTTTGCGCACTGGCAACTACTGCTATTCTTGTCTTCTTTGTGAGGGCTGCGAGGAGATCTGCTGCTGTTCCTTCCTTATTGGTAAGGGCTGCCAGCGCAGGAGCTGCGTAGAGAGCAGGGCGTCCATACGCGCGTCATAGCGTATGCTTGCGTCACTTTGACACCGAAACGAAGAGATGCGTAGGATTGCGTTGCGGCTTTTAGATGCCTCTGCGTCAAGCTCTATTCTTAAAAAATGCATGTGCTCACAAAAGAAAAGCTTCACGTGCTCTGATGGCTGCCGTTCCCCAGGTCTCACATAGAATGCGAATGTCCGTGTATAAGGCGTTCAAAAGGAAAGTTTGGAAGAATGTTCAAAGGCCTCGGCTTAGTACTTCCACTGTGGATGTGTGCTTAACATCTCTCATAGTTGCTTGCTGCCACGCGTCTCGCAGTCCTGCCTCAGTTGAACTTCAGCTCTACAAATAGTGTGGCAGGGAAGCCAGGAAAATAATCACAGACCCCAGCATGTGTCTCAGCACTCGTGCGTGCTTGACAGCGACGCGAGACGCGTCACTGGCTCTCCACTCTCATTTTCTTTCAATATTTTTCTACTCTCAGACTTCAGGTATTCGCCGCAGCTCTGCCCGTCTGGGATTCTGAATCTAATAGTTTTTTGCTCGTGTATGTGTTAAAAAAAGTTCATCTCTTTCCAACTTAGTGCTTTAGGATTCAGTGTTTAATGTTTAACATATTGTCAGACGTTTTCCTCCTGAATTAGCGCATAAGCTTAAGAGAACGGTTGTGCATTAGCAGATAGTGAGGTTTCTTGGTTCTCTTTCTCCCCAACTCCTGCCAATCCGTAGGAGCGCCAGGTCAATTCACATCTGCTGCTTTGCTCGTAAGAATAATTCATTCCGCCGGCGAGAGCAATCGAAGTCTCTATCCACGCAACTCGACAGGGCAGTCAGCACAGTGCGGCTGCATCTCTGCCAGCAGGCCGATAATTATCGACCTGCCTGCAATACACCTATTATAATAGTTGTATTGCACGTATTATGTTTCGTTTAATAACGTTCACTCCTACGACGTTAGGAGACAGAAGTGCGATTTCAGACGTTGCCGCTGATAGCGACTAGTGAATTGAAGTTAAATCGTCCATCTAACCCGAACCTTTTCACTCTTGACGATTCAATTCGACCAGTTTTAATCCTTATTGCAGGGACAAGATATGCAGATGCATACTATGCTTTACCCTATATTTTGAGCACTGAATGTGTTCCTAACTTATTTGCGTTAATGATGACTAGCAAGCAAATGCCGGGGAGAATTGCGCATTGCTCATGTCAGCTCTCGGCTTGTATCGAAGTCGTCAACGACACGTCATGCGTGTGTCATGTGGCATTCGAACCCTGACGCCCTGTGTTCACTCCGCCACTATTTATTCTTATCTTGAAGCCGATTAGAAGCACCAGAGACTCGCCAGCCTAAATGCTTTCAGTTTTATTTATAAGCTTTAAAGAATGTGTGTCAAGAGTAAGAAACGCTCTCTTGTTAATGCGTATGAAATGAGGCTGACAGGGAAGTTTAGTATAGTAGTAATGTTGACGGATGGAATTCTATTTCATCAATGTACCGTTTCAATGGCAGTGATCTGTCGGTAATGAAGAAAGTTCAGTGTTCCAATCAAAGTGTTCGACCATCAATACACGTTTGTTAGTTGTCGCGACCACAGTAAGGTGGAAATTTTATGAATGAAATATATGAAAATATTGCGCTTTGACCTCCCGTGCATCCTTTACAATTCAACTCGGTATTTTTGTCAAATTTACTCTTCTTTGATGAGGTCGCGAAATACTCATTCATCTCGAAGGACCTGGCAATCCTCGGGGATATGCAAGAATCCTAGGTTCCTTTCAGGAACGTATACTGACGATGTCTGTCCCCGTCCTTAGTCAGTGTTTTTTTACCCCTACCCCAGTAGGCTTTCTGCTTAAAGCGCACAATCTTGCGACGACTTTATTTGCTCGAAATGTATGAGTGCACTCAGGAATGATTGGTGTGTATCGAGGAAGGTCAAAGGACAAGAAAACTTCTCAGTTTTTGTTTTAAACGAATAAATTAATGAGTTTCCTCGACTAAGTTGAAAATTCGAGTTTAGTACGACCGATCTAACTCGCTTTTTCGAGGCAGGGGTCACCGCCCCTTGTATGATGCCTGATACAGTACTCTAAAACAATAGTCCTTCTGCCAGAGTTTCAAAAGAATTGTTTTTCTCTGACGTTCATAAAAATTGATGCAGTATAGGGTTAACGGCGTCTCAAATGATGCGCTTCACAACGAGCCGTGCCTGTTGTGCTGGAGTCCGGTGTGCGTCAGGTTTCATCCCTTCCCTAATTGTAGGGCGTGGAGCAGTCGGAGCCGATTTTTAACTGCAACGCTCGTTGCATTGCTTCTTTTGATCTAGCGTCGTCATTTCGACTGTTCGAATTCCTGCGTTTTTTCGACGAGCGCTGCGTCCTGAACTTATGGAGGACGTTTTACGTGTACGGTCTCTTAAGTTTCTGCTATGTATTGCCCATTGCTCATTGCAAGGTATCAAAACAAGGTATCGCAAAAAAAGCGTTACCAAAAAAATTAATCCTCAACTTGATGTTAGGTTACTATCTCAAAATGTTTTTTTAGTGTTATTATCAAAATTATCATTGAAGCTATTTGTTAGTTAAATGATGGTTAGTTCAACAATCGATTCCTATCTGTGTCGTATGATATTTAATTGGAGGACGCACCATTTGCTGAAGGTCCTAGGAAAGGCAGTAGGGTTGTGTTAGCTAGGTTTGACCATGAGGAACTGGCGACCCTAGGGAGGCACTGTGTAGTGACCTCAGCCATAGATGGGCCTTCACATCCCATCTATCGTTCGTGCTCCCTTTTCTGCTTTCAATTTTCCCACCTTCTTTCCTATCTCTTCTGTCTTTTTTCCTTTTCATTCTCAACCTGCTGTTATGCGGTGAGAAACATACCCCGTGCATAAATTCCCCGTTTTCTATGGTCCATAATAAATAGTTTCTTCCCTTGGTTCATTTTGGATCACATTTCATGCGTATAGGGAGTTTTAAACTCTAACTGTGATTAAAATGATTCACGACATTTATTCAATACCTCGTAATTAATCGTAGAATGGTAAAACTTTACTTGCAACACCGTATGTGTGTATGCATAGTATACTCTCTATTCCCTGAATAATACTTGTATGACACAGAACCTTGTTGCATTACTATTGCTTACTTTTGATTCATGAAGGTGTGATCCCTCGTGCGTTTTGCTGGGAGCATTTTGCTCTGCCAGAAATTCCATGTAATGCTTGGGTGACTCGATATTTGCTGACAAGGGCCGCACGTGACGCACGTTTACGTCACACATCCTGAGTTGGGCGGATGTCACACAACGTCAGACTCTGGCCGTGCGGCCGTTAGTGTTTGTATTATTGCCACCACAGCTGGTCTGCCTTTTGGTCGCTGCGGATTACTTGTTCTCTCGCGTCTTGTTGTGACACAAAGCCTGACAATGTCAACCAAATTGATCTCTTCTTCAAGCTCATAGTAAGTACTCAAGCTCATAAGTTTCATCGCTCCTGCTAGAGCTCATAGCGATGGCGTCTTGTGTCCGTGAGCGAGGAATGACAGTAAGAGTCTTCTCTTTTAGTGCTTCTCGTATCCACTGATTTGTCTTTAATTCATCATCAATGAAATTCAATGCGAGTGTTGTGGCGTCAATGCAAGTGATGATGCAGAGTGAAGCAGACAGTAAAGACATTTTTCCACAGGATAAGTCTTTATCTGACTCAATTTATATACTAAATTTCACTCTTTTCTGTAGAAAGTTTACAGACCATAGCATGTGAAAACTACTCACTCCCACGAGCTCCGAAGAATTTTAAATAACTTAGTTTTGCTTTCTTTAATAAGGAATTTTCCGTCCCCTTTGCCTCGCCATGCAGTTCAAGCTATTCATTGGGCTATCTACATATTCTGTTTTATTATTATTTTAAATCAATGTGAAGTGGGTAAGGATGTTATGATTTGCATTTTTCTTTAGATTGGCGATGCTAACTTAGATTCTTACCATCTAATTTCGAACTCAACCTCGGACGTTTTCTATTTAAAGCGACATTCGTTGAATGCTGCTGTCACTTCCAGTCTTAGTGTTGAACGTCATTTCCTTCATTATAAAGCAAAGCTATGCCGCTCAGAGTGAGCTCATTCATAGAAACAAACGTTAGGGTGCCGGTTAGGTGTGCAGCTGTATTGAGCAGACGCCGCACACGTGGGTTGTCAGTCAGACTTGCGCTCCTGCTAGTAACGAAACTTCCTGTCGTATGAGACATCACCGCTGGACCTTTGCCAGGTGATCATCTCTCTCGACCGTCTCCGCTTTGGCGGCCGCAGTAGAGCCCTTACCTGCATGGCGTGCCAGATCTGGCACGTCCTGAAGTTTCCCCGCAAATGGATGCTACTGAAAAGGTTTATTGCGTGTTAAATCTCTTTGTTGCTCATCTGATTCTTACTCGTGTTATAACGAGCGCGTTCAAAGATTTTAGGTATATTTTTAACCACCACAACTCGGTTATTGCAGTTATTTAATCAATATTTCAATGCAGTGTAATGTTAAGAGCACAATCTACGTTTTAAACTTTTTTGATCGTACTTTCATTGTTTTGCTCTTTTACAGGCTCCTTCTATGGCTAAGGTAGCAAAAATAATTCAATTTTTGGTCTTGTGTTCTGATTAAATCCAAAAGAGTTATTCGTGCTGACCTACTATTCAAATAATGAAGACTCAGGCGCGGTGCTGAAATGATCTTTTGACACGATTCGTTGTTTCCATGTGCGGACATTTTTAGAATTTTGTGTTGGCTGCTGCCACACACTTTCTCACGGAGACTGGCGTGCAGTTCACCCTCGTGTTCCATCGCGTGGGGGGCGTTAGAGGCGTACGTGTACCTCTCTCTATTTAGCTAATGCTGCTCTCGTTCTGGTCGTGCTGACTTGTCCGGCCTCCAATTTAGGAAATGGTCTTTTTTCTACCTAAGTTCTCGACAAGCGTTCAGTTTGAGTTTCATTTCGGGTGCTACAGAATATCATTGAAAGGTTCTTTATCGGTAAAGAAATAAATCCGTTGATTTACTGTCGTGATTAATTTTTTTGGCTCTTCGTGTGAGGAATGGTATTGTTCATTATATACACACAACGTGCGTATTGTGCTTTGATGTCTCGTCATTTAGTGAGTAACTTCATGTCACAAACTTTTTGAATCTCGTGAGTCAGCATCGAGTTGATTGTGTCTCACTCTAGAGGCTTCGGATTCCTTGAATGGCTCCCTCACGAACCAACACCGATAGCCGAAGTATTCAATTGTACCCTATAAAATTTTCCGCAGTTGCGCGCAGGCTTCAGCTGGTTTTTCGCAGCGATGGTAGTTTCCTTATGTATATTGGCAGTTTAGTACAGATTACCTCTGTGGGCAAAAGTTGGCTAGTGGCTGCTTGCAGATCTTGGTAGTAATGTTTTGAAGCGGACATGACGACCGTGCCTCTGCACTGTTGACCAGTGAACTCTGTGAAATCAACAGCGCCGATTTTTAATAGGATAACTTCTCATTTCGGTGTGGGTATGTCGTATTTTTTGTATACCCCGCTTTCATTTCGTCACAGAATTTCCTCAGATAACGACCTCGTGTGCTGGCAAAACGTTATGTTTACCTCTTCTAACGGTGTGTTCTTACGGTCTGCGTTAGCTGCCATGTTTCTTCTCGTACCGCCGTAGCACAGGTGACAGCGTGCCTTGGAATGAAAGATTATGCGCGGATGTTCCTGAAGAGGCGGCACACCTGTGCGGCCTGGAACAGAGTACCCGACCTGTTCCTAAAGTTTCCAAGGTTGCCAGGAGTGTCGGGCGAGGCTACCGGAAGCACCAGGTTTCTGTGCCCTGTGTTTGAATGAAATTTGACCGGAATCGAGTTTCACTGTGTATCCGCACCGCCCAGCTTGCAATATGTTATAGCTCTCGATGTACACGCACTGTAAAAAGTGGACGGATTTTTAAGGGTTTTTCCAGTGTCTTTATAACGAGTTTTTCCATCTCTAAATTGAATGAATACCACTTTACTCGCTTTCTTGCGACGAACGCCCGCACAAATGGCAAGTGGTCTGGTTTACAGACCGAACAACCGGCACGCTTGGAATTCAATACGAGCATATGGTGGTGGCACCGTCACGCACATTTCGTTTGTTTCGAATTTAAAACCACAAAATGAAAGCAGGTAAAAACACACTAGTTTTAATTTTAAAAGTATTCTTTCTCTAGAGCTCTCGAGCTAGACACCGCTCATCTTCAGTGGACTGTAAAAGAGGAACAATTTGTACGTAAATAATCGTATGACTATACATTAGACTAGAGTGGTAGTGTTTAGCGTTTAGTTTCGTATGGAAAATTGAAATGCATACGTAACAGCGTGCCCAGTCGAACTTTTTCATTTTAGCATCTATTGTTATATATAATGTTCCCGACAAAATATATTTTACATTAATTATGCTACAAAATTATCGATGGGGCAGCGAGAAATTTAGTTTGGGGTAGGTTTGTTGAAAAATTCCCAACGCTGTCCTTCCTTACTCTAATGTTTGTACGCAATTTTGCTGACGTGTTGTTTCTCTTCTTTTCAGAGCACAGTATCAGGATACATGTATGAGCGATAACACCTGGTGTGTGGGTGAGTATGTTTTTTAACGAGCTTCTGTGTTGGCCCATGTTGGATGCCTTTTATACATTATAGTGTTAAATCAAGAACACTTCTAAAATTACCGACGACATGCTATGGCACTATATGCGGTAAATAATTTTAATTCATAGAATTCTTTTTTATTTTATCGATAAAGAATTGTTTCTTCAAGAAATTCGTTTATTTTTAAGTTGATGCTGCTGCTAGTGAACTGCCTGAAACTCGGTGATGTTGGAGTAGAAGTTTAGTCCTTGTTTTCTTTTCCTTTCGGTGTCTGTCTCCTTCACGAGTGCTGCATCGTGTCGTGCGCAAACGACATTCTATGCGAGTGTACTTCGTGCGTCTCTTCCTTCCTTACTTTAATTTCATCATCGCTCGCCCAGTGTGTCGTCTTATGCTCATCACGCGGCCGCTGGACGAGCTCCGAGACAAAAACAATGCTGTCATTTTGATGGGTTCATTGCTATGCTTAGGACGAGTTATCGTTGTAATGCCTTCCGATTAACGTCTACTCATCAATAATTGATCCTTTCAATTTGAGCAATGTCTGGAATTTTAAATCAGGCCTGGCATTTATGAATAAAATGCAGTTCCTGTAGTAACGTCTGAGCGTGTAATGTAATCGATTCGATATCGTTAGAAATGTTAGAGCAATTGGTGTGTACTTATGAGGCTTATTCGTTCGTATGCGTGGCTGTTGAGGCGAACATGCTCACTGAAATAAAGGAGTTGTGTTATCAAGTTCGTGTTGTATTGTTCAATTGTATGTGTTTTTTTTTGTCTTAACACACAAGTTAGCTCCTAATTTGGCCGTGAACATTCCGAAGTGGGCAAATGTTGTGTCGCAGCAAACTTTATCTAACGCGTTATTTTATGCAGACCATGAGGTGAAATGATTACGTCATTTAATATATCGTCCAAATGAAAAAATTATCATTTCGTTTTTTACGGAACGCGATTCGAGTCGATTACGTGTGATCATATTCATTAGTACTGGGTCCTCGGTGCCAGCGTACATGTAAGCCCGTAGAATAGGATATTCTTCCTAGAGTTTATTTCATATGTTTCAATATTTATCTTTCTGAAAAGTAAATTTTTCCAAATTACCAGGTGGTCATGAGACTACCGTCTAAGAAGTTCCATAACGAGCTGTAACGTGTTACGGAATCGCGCCATGGTAATTCTTGCGGTAGAGTTTTACTTTTTTTCTGGCTGCTTGCGTTGTTTGTCATCCTGTTATGAATTTGCTGGTGGCGCAGTGCCAGTCGCCGATAGTCTTGAACGAAACTGTGTTGTTTTCAGTAACACTGTTATATTGTCTTTTTTTTAACTTACCCTTCCAAATTAGTGAGGCGAACACACAAGAAAAGCATTTTGCTTTTATAGTCTACTACCCAGTCTATTTTTTTCGGTGGAGCTTCTATAATTGTCTAGAATTTTACTTCTCAAGTGCCTTCTTTTTTTATAACTTTATCGATGAAGCGGTGAAAAAGTTAACCGAGTAGAAAATGGTGTAAATAAATATTTTATTTTATTCATATTAAGATATGCTTAATGTACCACACATTTTTTCAACTTTCACGAGTACATCTATGTGAAGTATACAAGCTTCCTTTCAACTCTAAAATACTGTTTAAAACCTGTAGTGCTGCAGGACAGAATCTTTGTCTCTCGAATTACAAGCACCACTTCGTAGGATAACGGCAACTAACCGCCTCTGACTAGATATATTCCTCCTGCTCCCATGCGTACAGACGTCATCGTCTTGGTTTTGCCCTGGAGTGTTCTTGCTTCACAACGCCTCATAGATGAGCTTCTTCACGAATTCTTCACTTCAGGAATCTCGAGCATTTTTAACTGGGAAGTCCTTGAAAGTCAATTACATTAAAATTCATTACCGTAAAGCGCTCTAATGTTTTTCCAACACCACACACTAATGGATGCATTAAATCGTATTGAAAGGTATCGACTAAAATTTATCAGCGAATCAGATGCAGCCGTTAAAAAAGTCAACAAACCTGTCTCGTGAGCCAAACAAACGCAATAGAATTTTTCCACAGCTCCATCGGTACATTTATAAAATTTGTAAAAATGCCTGGGTGACGAACATTATGGATAACTATGGATGATCCGGCGGAAAAGCTAGACTGGTCTTTAGGTTACCGACCTTTGGCATGCTCATGCACCCGACAACTCGTGTCTTGTGCTTCCAGGCTAGCTCCCCCATCGAGCAGGAGGTCGGGCAGCAGTTTGTGTGCGATAGCGGCTGCCTGGGCCGCATCACCGCGCCCTCCGTGAGTATTACAACGCGTTCACTTGTGCTAGCTGTTTAGTATATTATTTCTGTGATAAGACTGCTGCTAGATTTGTACAAAAACTAGCAACTGTCTTTCGTGTATTTCCAGTGAAACTGCAGCTAGATTTTTACGATGAACTAGCTGCAGTGTTGGGTATATTTGTGATAAAGGTTGCATTTGGCTTTGTACGGGACGCTAGCAGTAGCCTGGTGATACAGTCCGATGTGGTACCGAAGTTCCATATAGGGTTAGGGAGTTATACTTTACCAGAAAATGACACTTTTTGTCAGAAAACTTGCTGGAAAATTGTGGACCCGGAACGTTCGAATTGCCATTGCTGCTATTTTGTAGTAAAATAACAATGACGTGTTTAAGACACTGTAAAGCAGGAACTTTTTTATTCCTGCCGCCCTAAACTAAATTTGCTCTATCCTCGCACCTCGTACAAGTTCATAGCTACTTAAAAATAAAAGAGGTCCATTCATACTAAGTTTGGTGAATAAAACCGTTATGGGAAGTAATAAACATATTAATTACCTTTCATGAAGATAAGATTAGGTTATTAGTTAAGTTCAAGCTCCCTCTCCTCATGAAATGTGATCCAAAGATATCGAAGAGAAGGCGTATTTAGTATACACTAAAGAAAACGGGGTACCTGTGCACATGGAGTGTTCCACACAGGACCCACTGCGCATAGAAACAGCAAGTTAGCAATGAAGACGAAAAAACGGTAAAAAAGAGATAGCGAAGAGGGTGCGAAAATTGACAAAAGCAAAGTGAGCGCGAAGTGTAGAAGTTCCGAAGGCTTGTCAACAGTTTAGGTCAAGCCTGACTTCTGGCACCCGCTGAAATGCCGTCTCGCATCCCTGGCTGGGCAATCCTGATATGGAGAGACGCATTTTGTTGAACACATCCCTCATCCTGTCCACGACGAGGATGCTGGGAGACGCATTGTAGCATGAGAAATGAGGCCCTGTAAGCTCAGTGCTTTGATGTGTTCGTCCTTCAGAGGCCTTAGTACGCGCGTCGTCTGTAACTGGCAATCATTTCTGTTCTGCTAGATTTACCGTATGACGTCAGTTCTACGTGGACATGCCTTTGCATATCTTAGTTGAGTTTTGTGTGCCATGCATTCGTTTGTACTTCTGCATCAGTTCAAGTTATACCAAGAGAGAGTCCAAGTAATGCACATAAATGTCTTTATCGAATACGTCACTTCAAGTTAGGCTAATGAATATCTTCAAATTTTACTTCTGTGCATTTGTTCACCAATTATCTTTGATGTTATTATCTACGATGTATAATGGCATTGAAGGTCGAGCATATGTATTAATCTTTTAAGAACCACAGATGTGCGTAATTGTTTTCACATATTTTAGTACGTGATTTTTTGAACGGCTTATTCTGAGTGAAAACTGCATTGTGGCTGTTGCATTTATAATAACCTTTAAATTATGAAAATATTTTAATCGAGATTATTGAATTACAAAGTGTACAGTGAACTCGATAACTTAAAAATATGAATGACGTAAGCACGAATTTCAACTTTTACTAGTGTGTGCTATGAAAAACTGGAACAGATTTTATAAAATTTAGCACGTTTCTTGATGAGAGTAACTTACTTTCTTCAATTTTGCAAGTTGATAAGACTCCTCACCTATTTTACTTTTATTCTGTGAAGTCAAAAGTTGTCCCTTGAGCTCAAAATTAAAGCTTTGAGAACTCTTTTCAATTTTTGTATCTTCATTTACTTCTTCATTCGCTACCGTATGGGCAAGTTTTTTAAATTATCCTGCAGTCTCGTCAACAGGTATGTCCTTTTGTGCAAATGTTCATTTGAGCGGTAATACTACAAGTATTAAGCTACCGTGATCAAAGCACATAACCTGTTTTTATGTAATAAGTTTGCAAGTGCGGGACTTCAGAGACTGAATTGGGAATTTGCCTCCGAAGCAGCAAATCTGTCATCCCTTTGTGTTCGTCTGTCAGAGAGGCAGCTCTTAATCTCGTGAACGATGTAGAACTGCGCCTGCTGGCTGGCGCAGCAGCAGCAGCCTGTGTAATGTCATTCTGATCTCTAAATAGACTAATAGTGCATTCCTAAATAGGTTGCTCTAAAAGCCTTGTAGCTTATTCGGGCCCACATGTGGNGATTGTAAACCTGTATCTGATGTAAATTACTTGTGGTAAATAATTGTTTCCAATTATTCGGTCGCTACTTAAGGCTGCTGTTAGCTTAAGTCGATGAAAACCACTTTAAAATATGTAGAATGTTAGAAATTGTTAGTCTTGAACTTTTTATTCATTTGAAATGAGGATGAATGTTCACACAAGTGGATAAAATTTAAACGACTGCTTTCGCAGTATTTCATGTATTTAAAATATTGGTTTATCGTACTAGAATTCATGTACAAAACTAGCTGCAGTCTTATTCCAAATATATGTAAGACTGCGGCTAGTTTACGTGCAAAGCTAGCTGCAGTCTTTAATCGCAAAATTAAATTGGGTGTTGAAGGGGCAAGATTCATGGTAAAATGGGGCAACGAAATACAGTCCATGAAGCGCTACCTGACAGTTCACTCTGTTATATTCTAACTGGCATTTTCCAAACGAGGCTTGCAAAAACCCTGTTTTGTTCGCTAGTAAGATTACGCTACTATTGACGTTGACGGTCGATTCTAGTAAATATTCTAAAGTTTGATCCTTCAGTGGACTTGGTTTCTTTCACTATAGCAAAGTTCCTAAAACGAGTTGAGAGTGTGATCGCATCTGGAGGCTGTGCCAGGCCTATGTTAAGAGCCAAGTTTCGCCTCAGTGTTCACTCAAACCTCACATTTAGCGAGATTTGATATCATTTATCTCACCATTTAACTGTCACTGGGCTGCAAGCCATTCAATTTAAAATAACAAAGACGCCTGCTCGTAGCAAATTATTCTTAACCCTAAAATAACCAGTAGTATTAGGCATTACTGGATCTTTTCATAAGGCTGCTGCTAGCTTACTGTACCAAGCTAGCGGCGGTCTTATTGCAAAAGTAGTGCCGTTGCAATGTTGGAAATTTATTGCAACAGTGTGAACTCATCTCATGGGCTTATAATCACTGTCTTATATAAAGCACTTGGTGTTCATTTTGCAGGCGGAGAAGGGTGACGAGTTGGAGGACGCGAAGGAGTAGACAGTGTCTCAACCATGGCTACGATAGATGGCAGACCAGCTCTCTACGAGCTCTCCCTCAAACAGCTCAGAGAGCTTATGGAAGAGAGAGGAGCCACCGCAGTCGATATTGTCAAGGAGTACGGCGGTATTACTGAAATATGTAGGAAATTGCACTCGAACCCCCAGAGAGGTGAGTCTTCCAATAATTTCTATTTTTAACTTGTCAGTAGATAACGTCCTCTAGGTTGCATCATTTCTTTCTAGGGCCGGGCTCCTATATTATATCCACCAGTGATGCTGCTCTTAATCAGCCGTTGATAATAATCAGAATCTCTGTTTTCTCACTGTGTGTGTATTCTGTGTGCCTCCGGGCCATAGCTGGTGCTTTTCAGGGGTCCCATTGCTTCTGAATCAGTCCTGATGTTGAAGTGCGTACGTGACTGCGCGATTTATTTGTTCGATGACAAGATAACTCTGTGATTAGTCCTGTAGTGATGTTTCGGCTCGATGTACATTTGATTTTTAGTTGGCGCTTCAGGTATTAATAACTTTTCGTTGGGAGGGTTATGGGGCTGCAAGACAGGTATGTCACCCCATCCCGCGATAGTGGAACTTTGTTTCAAGAATTTAGCGTGAACTATGCTGTTACGTTTACACGATGTTTACGGTGTACTAATCCGTGACACTGTGACTAGAAATAGGGCCAAGAAACTCTGAAATAAGCCAAGAATTACTGGAAATAGGACCTGGAAATATTAAAAATAGGGCTGAGAAACTAAAAAGGGTAGAGAAACAGCAGAAGCTGGATAAAACGACGATGGGGGCCAATTTCTCAATGCTATCGGAGCTTTCCGTTGCCTAGTAAAAAATATTCTAGGTAATACAGCGTGCCTGTGACTAAGTGGAAGTGAAAAGAACTGGCGTCTCATGAGTATGCGCTTCCTGATGTTCGCAAGAGGTAGCCCCCACAAAATAGCTATTCATATAATTTTATTGTTGGTTGTTATTGATTTTTCGTGCCTTATTGTTATATTTTCTTTTTCCCAACACGTTCATATATAACGCTTTTGTTGAATGTAATGTATTTTTCAATTCTTAACGATATTTTAATACGTTACCATTTTCTCGTTGATCTTTCGTTAGTGTAGCTCAAATGGTTGACATTTCCCAAAGTGTTCGTATAGTGCTTGTGTTGTATCTAAAAAAAAAAACATCTGCGCTTGAATCGCAAATTTACTAGGGACTTGAACGTGAAAACAATTCCAACAGAACGAATAAATACTTTTTTTAGTGAATTTTTCTTCTGTTGTGAGTTCCCAGCGCTTTTGTTGAATTTAGGCTCTACTTTTCCTAGCAACGTTTGATGCGTCGTCTTGTGCAGGCTTGAGTGGTGACGCGGCAGACCTCCAGCATCGCCGGGAAGTGTTCGGGTCGAACATCATCCCGCCGAAGCCTGCCAAAACTTTTCTTATGTTAGTGTGGGAAGCTCTTCAGGACGCTACTCTTATTATCCTGCAAGTTGCTGCCCTCATCTCCCTAGGATTATCTTTCTATAAGCCCCCAGAGAGCGAAAATACAGGTACGTTCCCAGCCTAGAAATGTGGAAGTTTGATGGTCGCATATTGCTATACGTCTTCGGACATTGGTGCTGCATAAGAATTCATTTGTCTCGCTTCTGAGTATATGCACAGGTTAGTCATCATTGTATTGTTTTATTAGACATGGTAGTGAGCACAGATTTCTTTTTCTTTTTGTTTTTTGACATTTTTTGCGATTGTATACCGGGTTTCTACGCTTTTACTTAGCTGCTTAGTATCCTCGTGAGGTAGCCGTGCGCAGTATTCTTTTCAAACCACAAATTTTTTATTACCTTGATTTAGAATATGAAACTTGACGCAAATGAGACAGCTCGCGACAGTACATTAATTGTGACAGCTCGCGATAGCTCGCGAAAGTGGATCAATACACGGTAATACTTTCCATAGTTGCAGTGCAACTTCTCAGAACCTATTTCATCATAAGTATCAAGTAGGTATGATACCTCGGATTGAAGGAGAAGCAAGGTAAATATTCATGAAGGTAAATGCTTTTCCAGAGTTTCGGATGGACATGATGATCTGACTGGGTATTATGAGGTCTCCACATACGTCCATTTTTATGTTTAAAGCCTTCGGAAGGAGAATGAGGCTCGAATAGCGTTGTGTCTGGTAGAATTTCCTGTCTCACCATTGGTATTATTATTTGTTATTGCTATCTGCTGGGACGACAGTGACAGGTGAGCGCTTACGGGCTCCGTGCCTCTCGCCTTTAAAAGCTCACTCGTTGCATCTTCTTCTAGATCTCTCTCTAATGCCCACGTCCTTATCTCTCCGCTCTGTGTACTCTTCTCATCCTCCTTTCATGACTCAATTAGCAGTTTGCTGTAAAAACAACCGTGGGTTACTTAAACACTCGGAGTACGCCAGTAATAAAGCCGGTTACTATCTAAAGCTGTAAATAGCTCAGTTCGTTAGGTGAATCGGCGACGTCGTACGACGTGTTGATTAATTTAATCGAAGTTTGGATCGGATGTATCTAATGAACGATAAATGATTCTGCGCACACGGATGATTTTCCATGTCCTTTAAACTATTTTTTACGGTTTGACCGTTTTTAAACTAAATTGTAAATAATCGAACTTGTATAGCCATACAAAGCACGAAGCGTCGGTTGATTCGATAGTCGTCGCCGTAACGATAACTTGTAGCTGCGAGCATGTAATTTCATATTCATATTAGCGGGTTTTTTTACGTTCAAGTACCAGAATCCCTTTACCATTACCAGCTCAAACCGTTTTTTTAAGACGAAATACGTTCCCTCCGGAAATCGTATATGAACTCGTTTTTCTATCTGCACGTAATGAAGACATTGGTTGTAAGCGCATTTAAGTAGGTCGCACTCACCGTCGCGGATTCAGATCATTAATGGGAAGCTTGATACAAAACCAAACTGTTGGTATTCATTATTTAAAGGACATTTCTTCTTTACTCAGCTGCATTATTCCTTAATTAAGCATATTTTATCTATTAGCGTAAGGATATTCAGGATTCCTGAGCTCTACTTGAAATAGGAGTTTTCTCGATTGTACTTATCCTCGTCAGTGTGTGAAAAACTGACGTGCCTCCATGAGAACTCCAGGTACTTGCTACAAATGTAGCAGCTCTTGGAGGCTATACCTTATGTAATTGTGGTGCTATACCAATTTTAGTTTCGTAGCTGCAGTAGGTGGTCCTCATCTTCACTTTCACTCTGTCTCCTTCTCTCGCTGGAGAAGTCGGCGTTCTGTGTTGCCAACCTCCCGCTTGAGTGTCTTCAATACAGGCGGTCCTCGCTTTAACGTACACTCGCTATACATTATATGTTTCCGTTAATGTGAGGCATTAACGTACTCTAATTCATAGAAAACGTGACCGGGAGTGAAGGGGTTGGTAGTAGTAGTGAAGTAGTAGTGTAGGTGTTCAAAATAGAAAATAGTAAGTGCAGTTAATTCAAGTCACTGTCTGGAAAGCAAGGCGCGATTGCCGTAAATGTGAGGCGCGGATTAGACGTTAAAACTATGTCGGCCTGTGCAATTCTGACACGGTCAACACCTTGGCGCAAAACGACATATATGTAGCTGTCCTTATAATTGATAGCGTAATCTGAGTAATCCTAGGGTGTGCGCGAAGGTGTTGAGACGTCGGACGAGTAATTTAATCAATCTTGTATATAATTAAAAGTAGAAATGAAATAGTTTTAAATGTGCACTCGCATTGGTTCGTGTCACTTTCAGTACAAATTGTCGTTCACCATAACCTCAAAGAGAAATTACCCTGTTTCGCTCACCGTGCTGTTGTGTATACATACACGTCATCGTTCGCGTAAAATACTAGGTATAATTGGTGATTGGTTAACGTGCATTGTGAGTGAGTGTGTGTATGTGTAGACGAACAAAAAAAATCAATTAAATATGTGTAGAGTCAAGTGGCCATCGTATTCCATGTGTCGCGTTGAACGAGTCATCTCTCTTGTTATTTTATTAGTAATTCTGTACTTTAGCACGGGATGTTTGTTGACGTGTACCTACTATGTACAGTAAAATAATTCCAGCTTCTCTAAGTAATCGGACTAAACGTACCGTCGGTATGAAAGTCCGCATTAAATACTCAGTCGGTGTGAACGCATCTCTCTTGTCACGCGATTTGTAGAACGTGCCACTTAAACATGGAAGCCTAATTATGTTTTTGAGTTGTTCACTTTTGAAGAGTAAATTACGATTAAGTTAATACTATAGTCCGCAACGAGCTTAATGCTTTGTCATTCCAGATAATTAACGGCTTAAGAATAACGTGAACAGTGTGTGAGCATAGCATTGCCGTGCTCTTCTTTTCTTCTTGTGTACAGACTTGATCTTAACTTCTACCTTACTTTTGTATTCCTGTTATCATGTATACTGTGTCTTGCATGAGTGTTCGTCTCCAATTGGCCGCCGTGCCTTCAGGGGCTTGCGATGTCGTATGTGGTGCCAGTCAATGGCCATGGAAGTGTAACCGCCATAGCGTTGACTTTTTGTTTCTGGTATAAAAGGGGCTGTGCGCCCCCACCCAAGTGGGGCCCTCGTCTTGAATGCTTCGAGGTGAATGTGGCTGTCATTTCCTCTATTTTATGTACCGTATTTTGCGTGTGAAATTTAATAGGTTCTTTTGTTGAATTCGACCGATATTTATTGAAAATTTTAGGGGAACTTCGCTACGGAATGCAGGCACCAGTTTCGTGCTACTTATATTTATTTTCAATTTATTTATTCATTTATTTACTTCATTTATGACCGGCAGTAACCTTTTAATGTGATACCTTTGATGTAATTACCGGCGCTTGTGCATTATTTCATGAAAATAATTCTTGTTTCTGTGTAGAGTTTTCATTTTTTTTCTAAACTGGAACTGACGCCAGGAATGTTAGACTTGGGCAATTCGTGTATTTCATTGCTTCATTTGTTTGAGAATAGGAAATGCTAGACCTTCAAGTCATTTGTGAGAATAACGGAAGTTCCCTTTGGATCAACTTGTCGTATCTGTTGCCACAGCGGTTGAGTAAAGAGGTATTTCTCTACTCTGCCTCTTTTGAGGCCCGTGTAATGACTACCTCATGAAAATTAACCCAGTTGAATCTTTAAATTACGGACATCGCTCATTTACGAACAGCGAATACAGCGAACAAAATTTGTTGGTCTGAATGCATATTCCATTGGCCAGTACGTTTGTTGTGAACTTGTAGACTAGTGACATGCGAAATAAACCCGTCTACGGTAACGTAATTCCTTTTTCAGTTAGTGAAAGGTTCAACATTTCAGCGAACCAGAAACCCTTTTGAGTGACGTTTGGAATATGCAGCTTAGGCACACGTGTTGTATGTAGCCATACCTATTGAAATGATCCTAATTCCATGTACCGAGTAAGTACCGCTAAAGACGTGTCCTGAGGTAGGCTGCGTTCCTGGAGCTGCCTGAATTTGCCGCCGGCGCTCTGTGACGCCATCTCTGGTCATTTAATCGCTCTACGCTAGCGTGAGATGAAATAAATACTCGACACTAAAGTTGGGTTGCAACTGAATCATTTGTAGAAAGATCAATTAAGTGAATATTTCAGTAGTACGATGCCTTCATGGAATGTTATTACAGACCCTTTTCTTTGAGGACTCGACTAACCATAAAAACGCTGCACGCGATCGAAATATGCTTCGATGAGAAGTTTAGATGCCACTGTATTTTTTGTAGAAAGATGCATTTTAAAAGTATTGACTAATCAGATTCCTTCATGGAAGTAATTTTGATAATATTATTGTGATTATAGAAATTGAGTCCCGCACCATCTAAGTGCTAAACTCTGCATGCTAAAACCCCATTGCTGCACTGTGCCAGTAAAACTAAACAGGACAAACGTTTCACTCAAAGCTAGAGAGAACTTTCGATGAAGCGACTAACGCCTCTGTCTTGCGCCAAGAAGTACCTGGCATTAAAAAATCTTCGGAAGAAACGAGTGGCTTGCTACTGTTATCTTCAGCGAGTGGTGCCTGGAGCTATTGCTGAAGGTTCACATTGCCACCCGCCTGGAAGTGGTCATCCTGTACTTTAGTTGGACATGAACAACAAAAATTACTAGCGACGGCAGTGTGCGAAACCAAACCGAGCGAATGACCTACAGTAATATATAATGTAAATGCTCATACTCGCACCTACCGAGAAATGAAAATTACGACAATATTTATGTATTAATCAGTGTGTGTTGCTTTGAACAAAAGAGCATTTTATAGTTACGTATCTTAATGTATACTTGTTTTAGGTGCTTTCAGAGTTAGTTGAAAATGAACGTTAGGAATATTACCTAGAAAAAGTGATGAAATATATATAACTATTGAGTTGAAATATTTACTGTACGTATTACGTTGGCGATCGTGTGTCCAAGTACGTCATTACTTCCCTAGTCAAACCTTCAGTAATGAATTTACGACGAGAAGCTGTCATTCGTGCAGGATTATAATGAAATAATCTACAAGTATTTAGAATTTAATAGTAAATAACGCTTATGATGTATTCAACATCGAATATGGGAAAACTTAACACTTCAAAGGAAGGCGATGTTTGATGATATGCTATATGTAAAAAAAAAAACAGTTCGGTTTTCGAGGGGATTTTGGGATCATAAAACTGAACATGCTTTTTGACCAACCTCATTGCGTTGGGTCTTGAGCGTGGGGCAAACTATTCGAATAAATTTATTTAAACAATCGAATGACTGCTGTGTGCGCCAACTCTGAGGCGCTAATGAACAGTGCAGGGGTTTTTCGTTGAACAGAATTCATAATGTATTCTTGTCCGTACTTCTCTAGGAAAACTAATCTACCTAGCAGGTGCATATTGTAAGGCTTTGATTTAGGCAGAAGTGGTGTGGTTGTGGAGTCCCCAAGCATGTAGTAAAACTTTAGTTAGATTGAATTCTATGTTGGCTATTATCGTTTTTTATATGAAGCCTCACTTTCTCGTGAGCATAGATGCACAGTGGCGACATAATTTATCTGATCTGTGGCGGCAATGAACTACAAGGTCTCGTCTCTAGCATCGTCAATAGTAGTACTCCAATAGAGAGTACAATAGTACTTCATGTTAGGTTGTGTTTCGTCAGAGTTCTAGAAAACATGCCAGTCACATTTATCTACCGTGCAATAAATTTCGCGTGTTGCAAATCCCCGATTGATCTGTCGAGCATGAATAAGTTTTTCGAAATACTCATTTGTTCTCGGTCGTCGTGCAGAAGTTTTCTGTCTTACGCCTCACCTTTCGAACCGAAATCGTGCAAAGCCTGTCTTACTGCCGACTGGAGTTCATGCGTGAATGTGTCCGTATTTTATGATATTGAAACTTTTCCGGCTCGTAAGGACAACACACTCATTTATAACATCTGTGAGAAATCCAAACCGGAAGTTTTCCGACGTTCAGCGAATTAAGTCCCGACTCGACCAAATCCAACATCCTTATGAGTGATGAAATGTAAGCAGTTAGTGCCGTTCGCATTCGTCATAATTAAAGTCTTTCAATCTATACGCAGACGATTCAATTCACCACGATGAAAGCGAAGAGAAAGCTGGCTGGATAGAAGGTGTGGCCATCTACATCTCTGTAGTTGTGGTGGTGCTTGTAACGGCCTTCAACGATTACACAAAAGAACGGCAATTCCGAGGTCTCCAGAACAGGATAGAGGGCGAACAAAAGTTCTCCGTCATCCGCAACGGCGAAGTCCAGCAAATCAACGTCGCCGATATCGTCGTAGGAGATATTTGCCAAGTAAGTCTGTGGAGTTTTATGTTGATTACGTCTGCAACGTTTGAGAGAGGAAGAGTATGTGACATGTCGTGTGTAGAGTTATGTTGTCTGGTATCACAATGCACATCGGAATCGCAAGAGCGTTAGGATTTTGAATTAAATTTAGTGGGATTTTAGAGTGAAGTGTCCGAATCGGTATTCAAAATTGTTGGAGTAGTCTTACTAACTCGTTGCATATTCGCTATTTTATAGTCAACGTAAATAGTTATTATCGCCCATTTACGGTAGAGGGAAGGGTATCAGCATCCTGCACAATGCAAGACCACGTGTAAAATGTGTACTGTTGTCTTTAGAAACCTTCTCAAGATTGACCAATGTTGAGTAAGTTTTGATTGACTGGCTCTTGGTACAAGCGATCTACGTCCCGCTGCCCTAGAACTGGGTGAAAACTCGTGACATTCTCAGAATTTTCGTATGAAGTTGAGGCCATCAAGAATATGAACTCTGAACAGTGGTCCGACAGAAGAAGTCCTACAAACCTCAAAACAAGAAAGATGCCTTCAAATAGTTCGCGTAATGTTCGTGATGAGAGGAGAGGGCATTGATGTGTAGGAATTGAGGCCGTTTCCCTCTGAAGGAACTATTACTGTACTTGACTTCTTGAATAATCCAGGAGGAAAATGTCCAACATGTTGCTAATTATTGAAGCGCAAAATTTTTTAATGCGTGTCCCTTTTCCAGGTGAAATACGGTGACCTGCTGCCCACGGACTCTATTTTACTCCAGAGCAATGACCTCAAAATCGACGAGTCGTCCCTGACTGGAGAGTCTGACCACGTCAAGAAAGGCGTCGACTACGACCCAATGCTGCTCTCGGGTCCGTGTCTGCTTCTGCCGATGTGTTCTTCCTTAATGTCACTTCATTGTTTTGTGGCTTGTAAACTGGACTTTTTCCTC
The DNA here is from genome assembly GCA_014899125.1 of Orchestia grillus. Lineage (NCBI taxonomy): Eukaryota > Metazoa > Arthropoda > Malacostraca > Amphipoda > Talitridae > Orchestia > Orchestia grillus. Next base: position 6,665 of record VOMN01082722.1, on the reverse strand, counting down.
AACGCGTTTCCAATGTTTTTTTTTTTTGCTAGCGATAAATGATCCACCTGGAGGTTTGTCACTGGAAACGTATTCATTAAAAACAGGTGGCCTTTCTTGCTAACATGACATAATCGCTCTTTTTTCTATGTTCAACTGAATGATCATTTTATCTGTTCTATCTTAGCTTGGTAATGACACGCTATCTTCTAAGTAATCAAATCATGTTCTGTGCTCAACATTTCGAACGGGCTTACAGAACCTGGATATTCTTCAGTGGAGGAGCCAATCTTTTGAGAAAATTTAGCAACACGTTAAATTTGGTGGATATTACCAATGTGGGGTTACCAGTCATTAAACACGACGAAAGTCTTTAGCGCCGTTAACACGATTCAAGACACTGGATTATGTTTTGTCTCGGTTTGTATTTAGGCACTCACGTGATGGAGGGGTCTGGCAAGGTGCTGGTGACGGCGGTGGGCATCAATTCGCAGGCCGGTATCATCTTTACGCTCCTCGGCGCCGCTGTGGACGAAGAGGCCGCCAAGGCTAAGAAGGAGAGGAAGGGTAAGTTACCGCTCATTTTCACTGTTATTGGAGCAGTTACTAGCGTTTTTGCTACTCTGATCATGTTTAAAAAAATTTTACCCTCATTCGTCGGTTTTTGACACACGCTCCCTTCGATTACATTTCGTATGGTATTGATCCTAGGTTTCAGCAGCCATTTCTGAACGTACAACGTTGTGATGGACCATCTGGAGATGTTGAGCGCAACTTCTTGCGTTAATTTTGGAGCCTATAAATTAATGTTAGCATTTGTTCTGAAGTAACAGGCTCTCCAGCTCTTTCAGTGAAACCTACTTTCCTTATGAGAAATATATTCTCGTCTGAAAAAAATACATTTATTTTAATGAACGAGAGTACAAATTATGTTCATTGCAAGACAAATACTACTAAAAAATGGTTCATCGTCCGATGGAGAAATGAATGATTTTGTCAGTCAAATAAAAAAGAACTTCATGCTTCACCTTGGAGACCAAATCTCCGTCGATCGGAGATCGAACGGTAATGTTTGCAGTGTTGGATTTTTTTCTGATTAGTTTCACGGCATACGCATTCTAAAACTTAGATTAGTGTAACTTGAACAAGCACCTTACCTACTGAGCATCATGAAATGAGTGACCATGAGTTCTGCCAGTCCGCACCTGCTCTTCTTCCGAAATTTGGCGCTTACGAGACTTGCAGCGGTGCGCCAGTGCTAGTTTAGATCTCTAGCTGCTAGTGCATCCACTAGGAATGATGCTATTCTTCATTATTATCATCATCATTATTATTGTTTTGCGCTATGTCATAGTGTTAGATCTTGATGCTAAAGCCAAAATTCTGAGTTGTTTTTATCCTTTTAAAGCATGGTTCTCCACGCCCCTTTTCCATAATTTTGGCATCACCTCCCTTCTTCTGGTTAACTTTCCTTTGTCCCGGAAATTAATAACTTTTTCCCTTTTCGTGGGGGTCTTTCATAATGTTTTTTTTTTGAAGTTTAAAAGATTTTTCAAGTGTTCGCTTTGTTTTACCTATAACCACAATAATTTTACTGTGTTTTTTATCAAACAGGTTGCCTTTGGAGGGTCGCTCAATGAATTTTCGTGGGTTCTTGTGCAGTTTTTCATTCGTTTTGTCCTTCTAATAGAGAAACTTTTTTTTAGTTTATGATTTCATTTTTGTGTGCGAAGCAATCACGGGAGCAAGTTACCACGCGTCTCTAAAACATTATTTCCAGCTATTATTTCTACAGCCGTGGTGGTATTTTGCTTAGTTTTTCCTAATATATATATATATAATTATATATTTTAGTGATACCATTTATTCTGTTGATTTGTATATGTATCATCTGCAAAATGAAAATAAAATTGCTCTCGGTTTTCAATTTTTTATGTAATGAGTTCACTGATTACTTTTACTTATGTTCTTCTGAGTTATGATCTGGAGTTGAACGTTTAAATGAAATTTCCCAATGTTCTAATAATGCAATAAATTTGTCCCTATTTACTTGAAATGTTCCCATCCGTTATAAAATATGTTTTCCATATGAATCGTTAACTTTTTAATATGTCATGACTTGAAAACATTCCCCGGTCTCACATGGTTTTGTTAACTTTTTTCATTGAGCTTATCGAAAGAACGTAGGAAGCGAGCGGACGTTTGGGCCCCAAAGCACTGACGGCCACATTTGAAATGTCTTCAGCATGTTGAATTCGTATCATTGAAGTTGCAGCAGACCCGTTCAGTGTCAGTAAGGGATCAATACAGGCAATTCATGACCTGTTAAAAGTTTGCCTTTATCCGGTAGAACTTCTGTGACCAAGTGCAAATGTTTCCGGACCTGTGGTCTGAAAGATGTCTCTAGTCCAGACTCAATCTACCTTGACCAAGTGTTACTATTCTTGTCTTTTGGGCTTAAATTTTAATTGTATAATAAGCCTACTATGGTTCTTTTAATAATCAATTTTTGCCAATGTTTAAAACAAATTTTAGTCCATTTAAACCTGGTCACATAGTTATTTTTCCTATAATTTTTATTGATGAAACCTGCACCTCTTCGTTAACGAAGTTGCTTGCAGTGCTTCCTCTTTAGCACTTAATAAAAAATATTTGGGGTCAAACAATGCTCGCTGCTCTGCTCAAACTACTCCAGCAATATGGTTCAGATTATTGCTTAATTCTGCCGTGTGCCACATGTGTTGTGGGCACTGCCGTGTGCCACATCGTGTGGTGAACACTGCCGTGTGGCTGTGTGGCGTGTGGGGCTGTTTGGCCACTTCTTCCTCTTGCTGCTGTTAGCCGACGTCAACAAGGCGTGATGTAGTTGTTCCTTAGTAATTCGATGTATGGAAGCATATCTTAACTTTTCCTTGGGTATCTTGGTTTTTTGCTGCATGAGTAAGTGTCATGACGGGCCTAAATTGCTTAGCCGGTGCAGGTGACCTGTATTTTTGTGATGCTCATTTGTTCATTTGTACGGTAAAGTAGCTTCCCAAAATATACTTAGTATTGGCTAATGTTGTGTCAGTTTTTCACTTTAATTTTATGATCTTTTAATTACGCATTGAGTACTCGTCTTTTAGATCCGTGGCTTTTCCTGTGTAAATGACTTGGTCGAATTATTCGTGGGCTCTTTTTACGAATATGAGCCCGTACAGCAGCAAGGGGGGGCCCGTTCCTGGCTCTCTAGACACTACATAGATCGCTAGAGCCTCTTTTTAAAAAAAGTTCTATTATTTTGAGTGTCGGTCTTTTTTTGCATGTGTCCTGTCTGTTGTTCCTCCACTGCCTGGTGCTGCAACCTTCCACTACTTGCCTCCACCACCACTACCACCACCACTACCACCATCACAATCCCTCCATCACAACCACCACCTCAAATCGCTCGAGGTGGCTGCTGCTCGTCGCTCGCTGTCGCTGCGATGCCTCCATCCTTACCCTGCTAAACTATCGCTACAGAAGCTAAAAAGCAGCGTAAGAAGCAACAGAAAGCTGCTGCAGCTGCTGCTGCTGCTGCTGGTGGTGGTGCTACTGCCTCCAACGATCAAGGTGACCTTAGTTACTTATACCTCGTCTGTGCTCACAATCTCGTCTTGTCCGTCCGTATTCTCGAGACCTGTTGCGACCTCCTCAACCATACCTGCTTCCTACTCCTACTCTTTATCTATCGCCGGTCATACTGAGATATTTACGTTTTGCGATCGACGATTTATTTACGTCTAAAACTTGCAGAATTCTTCTCATACTTTCAACGAAGTTTTGGCCGTAATTTTGGCACAATCGTGTCATATTCTTTACAGATTTTAGTATTTCTTGTTTTAGAAAATAGGCAATTGTTCAAAGCAGTATTCTTGAGAGAAACTTGTGCCCATCATTAATTGTTTTATCCATGATCCAATCTCTCAGCCATTTCCTTTTTCGGTGACTTGTAAATTATCTGAATCAGTTGACATCACCAAGCAAATTATGGCGAAACCTTTTATCATTCTTCTAATTGAGTTTTACCTATTTCACCCTTAATCCTCGCCAACTTCAGTCATCCATATCTAGGACTTTCTTTGAAAGAGTCACTAATATCTCGTAATCACCACTTATCATATCGGTGTCAAAGTTGGTGCCCTCAAAGTTGGCATTCATTGGCGCTATTCTGAGATGTAATTGAGCTTTTTCTTATTCTTGATCCGAAATGATTAGGTCGCGTGTGTGGGGTTTCGAAGACATTATGGGTGAGAAAAAAGTAGCTGCCTTTAGCTCTGAGTTACGAGACATCCATGTTCAAAATTCCACGTCGCTCTCGCTCGATGTCACCTGTTCTTAACCTGCCTGTTCTGAAAGAGTCGTCGCCTATCTGTGCCCTCATGGACGTTTAGCCAAGTTGTCCTCAGTGTAGTGTACTGTATGTATTTCATACTCGGATTGCCTCTTCCGTTTATTATTTTCAACTGGCAGATCTCGATGACGACCCTTGACAGGAATCCTGGAGATTACACCAGAAGAAGTAGAAGTCTAGTAAACCCTTCGACTTATGAAATTAGATTACAGCATTAATTTATCACGTTACATCTACGTCAAGAAAATAATATGGAACAGGTCGAGGAAACGGAACCCATTTGAGCTTTTAATTTCAGTGGTATAAAGACAAAGAAAGATACTCCGGTGGGAAATATTCCTCGACTATGCATCTTGTCCTATCAATAGCCAGTTCCCACTTCCTATGGAGATTCATAATTAATGCATATTAAGTGGAATGTTGCTCGTAGGAAATGTAAAGACGATTTTTAGGCGAATGCAATTCGTTTAATAATGTATTCCATTATTAAACACAGAACGTATCCTTCATTAGCATTACTAGGACGTATACCTTCAATTCAATGATTCTGCTTCTGCTTATGACTTCCAAGGTGAAGTATTAAACGTTTGAACGACACGTGGAGACTCAGAAGTTATATGTCTCAGGAGACAAATAGAGAAAACCTGCAAATGGAGTAACCATCCCGGCCGGCTTCGTTAATTGCTTGACTGCCACGAACTAGCGTTCATATAAGAGAAATTTTCCATCGAACACGGAATTTCATGACGGGCCGAGATAAAGCACTTTATTGCACGTCTTGGTACTGCTCTTGACACACAGAACTGTCCATTGTTTGAATAGAATTGCGTGTCGTAGTGTCAACAGTAGTGCTATGCGAGTAGTAATATAGGCTCCAGACTCACAGCCTGCGTAGTGTAGTTTTTGAGTGAATATTTTACCCTTTAAAAGCTGTTTTTTGTCGAACATTTTACGTATGGTTTTTCCTGTCTTTCAGTAGAAAAATAATCTCGTGAAAGATGAGTTGTGAATGTGTGATGCTTTTGTGTGATGTGTTTTCTGTTCTGAATAACGCATGGTAGCATTCTTAGTGTGAGATTGTCGCTGCTTTGGTCTTCGGCTGAGTTTCTACCCTATGACCTTTTTTTCTTTTTGTGATGCCGAATTGCCATGTCGCTCGTGCTGATGTACGTTCTAGGGATATTTTATGCGACGAAGCTTTTGCGATGGTCTTAGGTAAAATTCAATCTTTGCATACACGTTTCTTGAACAAATGACAATTTTCTATAAGGTACCTTTTAGATTACTCATCACAGGCACTGAGCTTTTTTTAGCTTTAATATATCTTGAAAGAGGTCCTCTTCTATGATTCCAAGGTAAGGTGGTCAACATGCTGATGTTTTTCTTAGCACTCAACTGCTGTTCTTGTAATATTTAAACTTTTCAAATTTGAACTTGTGTGTTTCTTTATGACTCTTAACATTGACTCGCCTTTCACTCCTATGAATTGTTAGAGTGAAAGCATATTAGAGCAGGGAATTATCACAAATTTTTATCCATTTATTGAGTATTTTCGTGTTGTATTTGCAATATGAACCTTTTTCGTAGTTTTTGCGTATTACGCTTATCTGAGTATCTTTCGCACTTTTTGTTTGTCCTTTGAAGTTATCTCCCACCAAGTATTTTTTCTCATTTTGGAGTCGAACTTGACATAACATTACATAAAATTTTGCTTCATAAAATATCACTCCTCGCCTTGCTCTCCGACGAAGTTTTGAAATTTGATGTAAATCTGAGGAATGCCGGTTTGGAAATAATCGTGAAATGTGGAAAAAGTCTCTTAATACATCAAAGTCAACCAATAATTAGGAAAGTGATCTCTAAGGTACGTATGAAAGTAAAATAAAATTTCGTAGGGACTTCTATTTTAATTAACTTTTTTTCGTTCCAGTTTGTTTTTTATTTCCGAGTGTCAACTATCATATAAACGGGCATTTCCAGATGTCAGTATATATTCATTCTGTTCAAGTTTATTTTATGAAAACTCTGAATAGACAGGATAAGTTTTAAGCTGGAACATTTATTATGAGCTAATGCAAGACAGTGTACGCTATTCGACGATAGTGCAAACTTAATCATTCCACTGGACGCTTTATGAAAGAATAGGTTCTGTTACTTCATGCAGCTGGTGTAGGAGTTGATTAATTCGATTAATAATTAACAATAAATAAGAATCGACTGTCGTGAGACATAGCTCACCAAATGAACATTCTCGTAGTGAAATTACTGTAGAATTCTATCCTCTCAGGAGCATTTTATAGGCAATAGGGTTAGG
>VOMN01082721.1:0-10327 GCA_014899125.1 Orchestia grillus | reverse complement strand
GTTCTTATAAATTTAGTGACGTTGGTCCCCTTCCCCTCGAAGTTAGGTAGTTTACCTAGCACTGATTTGATTGTTACGGAACTGATGGGTGTGCTTTCATGTATTTTAGCGAAAGAAAAAAAATCGATCACTGTTATTAGCTAATGGATTTGCCAAATTGGTTTACCTTAAATTCTATTTGATGATGTTGAAGAAATAGATTTATAGGCTCTTAGGATAAACGTTACTTAATTAACATAGCCCACTTGCGCGTCTAATTCGAAGATTAAACCCGGTTCTGACCAGTCGCCTTTTTTCGAATATTTCTTCCTGTTTCTTATAAATCTACACCAGTATTGTTTGTGTTGCCCATTTTTGTTGCATTCATCTGTGCCATTGTACTCAATGTTCGCAATACTGAATGCAACCCTCAAGCCTACCCTGCCTGGCAGAGTGTCCTGAACCTCCAGCAGTCATTGAGCCGTTTGAGCGTCCGGCATAGCAGCTGGACGTCCATGTGCCCCGTAGCTGCTTGCGTCTTAGCGAGCTTACGTCATTTCGCAACGCGGTAAAGCTGAAGAAACCANTACTTGGTGCAGTCTCTCTTGTGTTTTCTTGCACTGTAATATTCGGCTAAGCCAATAGTCTTCTCGAGCGGTCTAGAATATAAATATTGCAGCGTACATTTTGTCCTAATAGTAGCCCAGGGAGTTAGTGCTATTTTGCAATCTTCGAGAAGTTTATTTTACTAAATGTGTTAAGCGTGTGCTTGAATTGCCGTTTTATCAGTGCTTCTCCATTTAAGAAGTTTGATCCCCTTACGCAGGGTTCGCGCTGCAAGCCTTGAAATTTGTGGGGAGGCGCAGAGGGTGCACCGATCCTAGTCCTCGCTTGAGGACTGGGTTCCCCTGCAGCAGTCCTAGGGGCTAGCATTAGCCCGAGGCTGCGGCAACTCCAGGAAGCATCGAGCTGTCACTTGTTGCAATTATTCTGACATTTCATTAGTATTTGAATCTTGAAAAGAGTACAGGTTAATTAAAATATCCTCTATGGAGTCTCCTTTTTTGTTCCCCTCCAAAATATTTCCAAAATATTGCTTATGGCAATTGTTATCTTTCTATTATCTTTGGTGTATTCCTTATCGGTATCTGGATTGGATCTAGCACTGCGATTGGTATCTTTCCCAACTGCATCACTCACATAGCCCATTGAGTTAAAATCCTGGTAGGTACAAGACAAATATTAGGACTGGTGAAGACGTAAAAATTCTGCGACCACTATTTCCAAAATCTCCCATAGCCATCCTTTACAGTATATGCGACCACCGGCTGAATATACGAGTGGAGACAGTCAAAAGGAGTTTATAATCCAGACTGCCTTCTTCCAACTGTTACTCTTGGAGGAAGATCTGTGATGATCTGAGTGGTTATTTCTTGGGAATCCATCGCTTCAACGGTTTTCCTTCTCAGCAGAAATAATTCTCAATACTATTTCGGCTTTTTATCTAATTATGAGCATCCTTTGGTCACGGAACTATTTCTGGAATGAATTGCAAAATTGCAAGAAGATAGTGCACCAATTGACACGGGTCAAACTTGTTACTGAATGGTACGAAACACGCTACGAAAATTGAACATTTTATCTGGCAACTTTAGTCCCCAGATCTCGATAACATTGAACATCTGTAATGTATTTTTGATAAGCAAGTAGCAGTCGATATCCTCCCGCATCATCACTTCAAGAACTGGGGAATGGACAAAATTCTTCTGAAAACAATGAAAGGTTAGTGAAATTCAAGCTGCAATTACTGCCAAAGCCAGATCTATTCCATATTAAAATACCTTTTTCAGATATTTTACAGTGTTTCCACTTCTTTTTTCCAACTCCTGGATAGTGAAAGTAAGAGATATAAGTTTTAGGTAAGGGACTTTAGGTAGAAAAATTCAGAAACGGTCGAAGCAACTTAGAAGCAACTTTAAACACGTCAATGGCGAATTTTAGGCAAGCCTTGCCTAACATTTACGGGTAAAAATTATGTTGTATATTTAGTTAAGGAAACTCGATATTCGGCTTTTGCAACCAAACTTGGACGCTGAGCAATTTTCCAAGTAACTGCACATCCACAGACATATTGAATAACCTTGACTAGAAAAAAAGTAGTCAACACCTAGATGGAAATTTATGGGCTTAAGTAGGACAGGACTAGAAATGTTATACAAACGTTTATTGTCGGGGGAAAAGCGTTACGCCGGAAAGGCTGAAAATATTTTGTTCAAGTGTTGGGAGTGACCTCACGTGTCAAATGATCACGATTGGCCTAGACGGTTAAGCTGGAGGCATCATGTAAAGTAGACCTTGGGATAAGTAAACTGAATTCGCGAATGGTAGAGCGACCAACCTATACAGAGGTGGGACCATTTCCGAAGTCAGAGGGGTTTGAGATAAGACAGAGTTCGATTGTAGGCGCTTCAGCGAGACGGCTTCGTCCAGGGCATTCCTTGCGGGCGGTTCGCCCGTACTTCTGGCAAAATTTTAGAGCCTGTTCCCGGGAGGAGACAATAACAGCTTTGGAACTCCGCCGTTACATGCCGCTCAATCAAATACGCGGTTTTTCAACAACAACCATTTTGGCGTCCTTTGGTGGAACGCTTGGTGCCACAGAGTTACTCTTCTGGAACATCTTAGCAACTCGCGACGCACACTAAATCCTCAAGATCTAACAAACGTTAATATTGGAAAACCGTGGAGCATCGTCGGAATTGACGAAAGAACGTCTCGGAAAGGCCAAATCAAATGCAATTCCACTTGCAAGAGGATCACAAGCACCCTCGGTTTGCACTAAAATTGCACGCCGCATGTGTCGTCAGACTGAAATTATAAATAAACGCGGCAGCTACACTAGATCACCGCTAATATTCCATACGAACCAATACAAAGCACTTAGATATATACTGCCTCCACCTTGATATGGAGAATATAACACACAAGAATCATCCTAGATGCTGCTTGACTCGGCGTTCAGAAGGATTGTCGTAGAAGCATCGGATCAGCTAGAACATTAGGGCATTTTTACTTCATCGAATGCATCAACGATAAGTGATTCAAACATACCACAGTGTTTAATGCAGAAATAAATTCCCAAAATGTTTCAAAGGCCTAGGTTTAGGTTGGTCGATTGACTTCTGAACATTCTTATCCGCACTACCTCGACGTTTGAGACAAAGTAGTGTAATCATTAGTTTTAAATGAGTGTAACAATAAGTTGAAAAGTGGGGTAATCGTTGGTCGGAAATTGTGTGTTAGCGATGTACCGTAAGGTGACCCATTTATTAAATGTTGTGTCAAGTGTAGGTCGGAGTGCCGTAATTTACGTCTCCCAATGCTGTAATACGTACGGTAAAGTTTGTTTATTTATTTATTATTTCACGATTAGGCTGGGCTAAAGAACGAATTTCATGGTGATACCAAGTTGGCAGGATGCGCGGTGCTCCTTGTTCTTCTACTCCATAATTAAAAAGTTTCCGCCCCTAACATGTGCAATTATTCGTCAAGTAAAAACCAGCCTTTAAGTGTAGTAACATGTTGGTGGCATTCCAGTGGTGGGTCCAATCCGTGTCAGTGATCTTCGCATTTATAACTTTATTTCCCATGATTTTATACAATTGTGAACGTGTTTAGTTTTATTTGTGTTTTTCCCCTTTTATTAGGGTCAATGGGTTCACACATACATATATTTTGTGAAGAGGAGTGAAGAGACCTCCCGAACTTAGGTGATCTGGGTCGTTTTCATGCACAGTAGTGTAATTTGTTATGATTTATTGTTTTAATTTCAACTTCAAAATCTTGCTCATTATCAATCCCATATCATTGTGATTTGATACAGAGTCATTGTAATCCTAATTTATCCTCGTTCTTTAAGAACAACTCATATTGGAAAGCCTTCAAGTTCATTGTTTTAGGCACAGTCGTGAACTTAAGGAGAAAATAGTTACTTTACAATACATCTGCGAACAACAAACAGTTAATACAGCAAAATTTGACTTAATGACAATCATTCAAAATAAAAAGCCACGAAACATCCGATGAAAGGAAGGTAGAACAGCGGCGCCGGGCAGGAGGAGGGGCAGGAGCGTTATTCTCCGCGGGACCACGTCCGCTCGATGGGTCGAGACGATTCGCAGGTTTAAGACTTTGACAGAATAATTTCCTCGAAAGCTAATTGATAACCTAGCAAAGACAAGGTAAATGTAGATATATCGATGAAATTTATGAGAACCCCGTTCCTCGATATTTTCAGCCATAATAAATAACGCAATTTTCACTTCCTAATACTGGCCACAGAAAATTCAGCAAATTTATTGGTAATAAATTTGTTACGCTGGATTCCCATCATAAACCTAAGAGGAAATTCCTGACAATACAAACTATTCGATACAATTGAGATTTAATTCCTAGACAATCGACATAAAATAGCAAAAATTTAGACAGAGCAGAAGCCGAACATGTTCAATGTCAGTGGTTATCATCGCATTGAAACAATTTGAACCCTTTATTTTAACGCATGTTGTAAGTAGGGGTTTTGACTTTTGGTTTTACATCATATTCTAGCTGGTTGATAATTATTATCCGTTAGCACCGGTACGTCGGCGTCGCGATGTAGTGTCAATATCACTTGACTAATTGTCTCCTACTTGATTGATGTGTTACTGTCTTGAATATGTAAGTTAGGCACATGGAGTGCTCACATTGCTGATCGTTTCATAGTCTCGTTCGATCTCGATATCCCTCTAATTTTATCTTTAACAGTCATTTTCCAGCAGTTTACAAGGGAACCACACAAGGCAAAAGTGTTACGAGTTTTTTTTACTGTAGTATAATAGCTCCGCAAACTTTTTACTTTTCAATTTTCTTATACGATATGTTATGGAAAGTATGCCAAAAATTCCCGAGGTTCTTCGAAAATCCAAGGCATATGAATCAAACATTCACACAATAACTGAAAAGGATGCATTAGTACCTCTTATTCCTGTTCGATAACAATTATTTTATTATTATTACAGTCAAGGTTTAACACTTTGACCACGATTCTCCGAGCAGGTAAAATTACATGGCGACATTTATCTCCGCTGTGAATTAAGAAATGGAGGATTTTGATTTCACGAATTCGGTTACCCTATTAATTTCTTTTCATCAAAACTAGCTTCTTCGATTGATGAAGACAAATTTGATGAAAACTTGGAAATTTGTATTTATACATGACAGATGTTTGGTTACATTAGGTTATTTTAGATGATCGCCTGTACTATGGAGGCAAAGTGTTAATAACTCCCTATCCAAAAGAAATGTGAATCGAAATTAGCTAAAAGAAGCTACCATTTAGTAGGGACTAAGGAGAATCGGAAATCTATGCACATGGATTGTTCCCACACATGATTCAATGCGGATGGGAACCGAAGGTAGAGAATGAAAATGAAGAAAAGGGAAACGACTAAGAAGAGACAGTGAAAAAGGTGTGAGAATTAAAAGAAGCCAAGTGGGTGCGAAAGATAGAAGTCCCGAAGGTCTATCTACAGCTGAGGTAACCCGTGTTTCTCTGGAGAAGACAGTCCGCATAGATGGCGATAGACAAACCTACCCAACCTAACTTTACTGTATATCTTAAGCCCCCTGAGGAGTTCCATAATTCACTGGGTTATATTTTTTAGNGGTAGTTGATTAGTTGATTATGTTTTTTCAACTGAATTGGGACTATTTTCGACTACTAAATCAAAAGTGACATTCATTTTTCTCAACCAAGTCAGATTTTATTGCTAATTTGATGCAGATAAATTCTATCTTCTGACTAAATTGATTACATTTTTGTAACATATATTGATTTTTCTCATCCAAAAAGTTCTTGGGAGGAAAAAATTGTTTCTGATAGTGTATTAATTAAATGTTACTAACTTAGATAGCTGTAAATTAAATACCTAACATTAATAAATGTGAGTAAACGTAAATTGAATATTACGTCTTCATTGTACAAAAATCATGGCATTAACTTACAATATTCCTGCTTAATAGCAGGGATATATCGCTTCAGAGTTGAACATTAGTCAGCTATCGTAACTGCATACCAGCGTCCTTGTTATTTAATCCCTATCTCTTTTATGTCCTGATAGAATCTCTCTCTCTTTTCTACATTCATTTATCCCAAATTCGCATGAAAACTATCCATATGTGACAGCAAGTAATGCATTTTGATGCTCATGCTGCATCCAAGGTTTCTGAGAGCAGTCAGCATATTGCTGACAAGTTCTGTTTAGTTCCTGGCCTTGACGTTTCCAAGAAAATTCTTCCTGACCAGAGGGAAAGTTTTCCATGTTTCCACTTCCATTTCCTTGACTGAGTTTTCAAATTCAAGATTTCTGATGGGCTGACGGATTTGAGTCCGTCTTTCAACATCTCTATGGCTAAATCTGGAAGAATATGGCACATGTGAGTGACCCAGGCACCATCCTTGCCTAGAGCTTCGGTAAACTGTTCAATCAAGCCTAACTTATGTAGCGGCGATGAGAGTATGCTGTCTCTGTCTACCAGAAAATTGTTGATCTTGCCGAGCAAGGCACCAATTCCTCCTGCACAGGCCAATCCTTTTTTGTGCAATGCTGAGTAGTGCCCCTACTACCCCACATGCGCAGAAAGAATATGTGCTCTGTGAAGCCGGACTGTTGTCCCAACAAAAAGTTTATTATTTTCAGGTTAACTAAAAGAAGCTACTTATGCTGATCATAACAAATTTTCTCTAGCATATACTTTACGGCTTCACACTTCTCCTTCAGTCAAGCCGAGGGAGCAAGCGGTACAGCAACAAACTAGTTGCCGTTGTGAAGCATAACACATTTCAGCTATCGCTTGCGGTTGTCAATGAACAGTCTTCAATCTTCGGGTACAAACTGTGACACTCTAAACTTACGCAGAAGCTGAGCAATATCTGAACAGTACACCAAGGCCTTCTCTTCAAAGAAAATACTGAGAAGCTCTTGACATCAATGGCGGTAAAAAGTGATGCGAGCACAGTCAGAGAGAAGATTATTTTCATTCAATCTGGAAGCCAATAGTTTGGCAAAGGAATTTGACAAGCAGAGATCGTAAACTAAATCATTTAGCCTATCTTGGGAAAAAGCATGTGGAGTATCACCATTAAGAACCACTTTTTCTTCTTTTTCATCTTTTAGAATACTAAAGGAATCTTGATCACTGCTATCAGGAAATTCCGTAAAGACAGGTACTTGAATTTAACCCCAGTGAGCTAAAGGACAAGTCGATTCAAGATTAGGATACTTAAGGCTGTTTCGGTTCTTTCTGTTGATCCCAGTCACATTAACAGCGCATAAGTAGGAGGCATTGGTACGTCATGTCGGCTCCCTCCGTAACATAGGAGTTCCAAACTTCAAACAGCATATCTTGCCCTTAGTCCACTGTCGCAGATACTCGATGCATGACTTGCATACCATACTTGGGACCCAAGTTTCATACCAAAATAAGCATGGAAAGTGCGCTTTATGGAACTTGTGACTAGATTCCGGTTAGGAACAAGGGTGTATTCATTGCGGATGCAACACAAAATGTCGGGCATATTTTTGCGAGATCTTCTATTTGAAGCACATGTTCACATGCTCATATAAAACAACCAATTATTCAGAAGTTGGCATATGTAAAATCTACAGAATCCGTTGATTGCGAAAAATATAAAATAATTTTGCATCATATAACGTAATTTTAACTGTATATGTGACCAAAAACCCTAAAAAAATTAATACGTAGCTTATTTAAGAAAGTTGACCTAAATAAGCGAAACCAAGGCGATTTTTTTATCAAATATATCAAAATTATCCCTGAATCTGTTAAAAAAACATGAACAATAAATTCGTGTCGACAGGGATGGTTTCATATATTTAAAGTCGCGGACGGAAAAATGATAGCAGAACGAAAGCTGAACGAAAATGCACTTGCACCAGCAACCGTGCGGCCTAGCTGCGAAGCCCACACATGATGAGCGCCAACTGCCAGCAACCGCCCTCTGCTATACAAGCTGAGAGAAATCGCCTGTATTTGACAGCCACGGTTCTATACAAACTTCCTCTACTAAACCGCCCACGTTTCTCACTCGGTCCAACGCTCCTAATTACTGGAAGACTCTTGACTTCCGAGCAGTTTGCGGCCCTCGCCCCGAGAAGACCGTCGCAGGTCCTCCGCACGAAGAACCGCAAAAAATTGCAAAGCATAAGTTTTAGCGCAGCAGCAAGACGCGCCACCGCTGGCAACAAATTCGCGTTGTGCAACTGCCCGCCATAGCCACACCAGTGCTAGAATAATGCGCATGAAAAACCGGGATAAGCCCAAAGCTGGGAAGAGCCACAGATAAAATATGCATATTCAGATTCAAATTTTTCTGCTGTAGAAGTTTAATGAATAATTATTAATTTCATCTTAAACTGCAAACAATATAACTAGAAAAGGATGACTGTCGAGACGCAATGTTTCAGGTCCTAATATTCAACATATTTCTAGATTTAACGTAGGACCGTGAGGAGAAAAAAACTCTTTTAGGTATTAGCCTTCTGCCGTAGTAAAGTTCACCTAGTACAGGTCACGACAGCACCGGGACAATTAGTAGGAATGAATGCCTGGTGAGTTCAGTTTCTTCCTTTCCTATTCTATCACAATTTTTTTACAGTTTGAATTCTGGACGGTGTATTGGAAAAATATGCCAGTTGAGACTTCTTTTTTCTAACGTTTGTTACCTAATGTATCCTACGCACATGTATTTCAGCCGAGGCTGAAAGAAAGATAACTTACGCGTCCGCTTGGAGATGTTAGCAAGACTTCAAATAAACATGACGGTCGGGTTATTAGGATCTATCGCACTGCTCACACATACCTGGCTTTATTTAAATTTACAGTTGGTTTTAAACCGACCAAAAGCCTAATCGTTGAGATTCCCAGCTGGTATGGCTATTATATGTATAGTTAGTTGCCTGTCAAGCAGGCGGATAATAACACACACAATGGCGATCATGCTCCAAAATTTGAGCTAATGATTTCCAGAGAATAGACTGTAGAATCTGAGAATTGCAACTCTTAAAATGCTTTTCGATGGAGCATTTTTTTTAGCTTAATCATATTTATTACAAAACGTTAGGCTGAAAGATCACCAATCTTCCAACTAAATAAAAAAATCAGTTGTTCTACGAATAACACGATTTTAAGTTGGTATTGACATACGTCCCTAATTTTGTGGGGTGCATAACTTAAAGTTTACTCCGGTGCGTGAGCTGCCGAAAAATTCATGTCTCGATTAAAGTTGGTGTGATTTCTCACACCAGAGAACTTTGCGGCTGTCTAGCGGAAGTACGATCTTCATGGATAAACTACTCTGGAAGTTATGCTGAGGAGCACCGAAAACTGAAGCTTTAGTAACCGATATTAAAAAATTATTATTGATAATGTTTGTTGTTTAGGTCGAGTGTATTGTAGAAACTAATGACACGCTCGCAAATTAAACCTGTAGGCGTATTAACTAAAATCAATGACAACTGAAGTTTACGTCAATCAAAAAGCAAAGAATGTACCGCAAATAGTGGGGTTTCACAAGAATGTAACTGCTACCCTGAAAAGGAAATGAGTCCAGTTGATATACTGTCTGAGTTGCCTCTTATCCAAAAATTAATTCACTTTGGTGTATCCCCTCAACCCAGTTTCAACAAAGTGGGCTAAGATGACTCACTTTATGTCCTCTGATGCAACTGAAACATAGTCTTGGGTAATAAAAACCAGTATCTGGATCAGAACACTGCACTGAACGTCACGACAACTCAACGATTTTTTCGGTGAATTAGGAGACCGTTCTGGTGTGAAAATTTAAGGACGAGAATCGGCATGCAAATGTTTAAAAAAGAACATTTTTCTTAATACCTCAGATTCTTTTCAAAATCGGAAAAAATGCATTCCACAGAAATTTTCCGTGAGTACGGATGTCTGTGACAGTAAATTCTCAATTGATCTGTCCTATAAAAAAATAAGGTCTAAATGATGACGATCCCCTTAAGCAGCGCAACCTATTACGGTCACTTGAAACTTTTGAAGATGTGTCATCTCTTGCTTAAAACAAACACACACAACGAGTCGCAGTTTTTTCAACAAAACCCTAAGTCACACGATAAGAAAATTACATGAACCGGAAAAAAATACTTACGATGAGTTTAGTTAGTTCATTGCATTGGAACACATGTAAATGACGCATGTATTTCGTACTGTAGAAAAGTCCTATCTTTCCGTTAAACCAATTAAATGTATGTACAAACAA
>VOMN01082716.1:0-42477 GCA_014899125.1 Orchestia grillus | reverse complement strand
CAGAGAGTTCGGATGGGGCGCAGGAACGGGAGGGCGCGCTACAGCATCGTTTGCCTGCACAAGAAAATTTATGTCATTCAGAAATGGAATGCATGCGAACACCCAACAAGCAAATGAAACCTTGAGATGTACAAAGCGCAATACGAATTATTTTATTTGTTAAAGCTTTCCTATTGCAGAGCAAGAATCCTAACCTTACGCGAAGTAAATTTGTAAATAGTTGATCTCTTCTCCATTTGAGATATATATACTGTGGATAAATGTGGAGATCAATAGATACACTCATCCATCCAACGGTGGAGAGCTCTATATAGTAATGCGGGGGAACAAATGAAGTATTTCAAAAATTAGGCACCACTATGTCAGAAGTAAAAAATGACTTGAAACTCAAAAAACACCCTGCAAACTAGAAAAAATGTGACAATGATTCGGATTTACATGTGCGCAGAAATTCCTGACTTGTATTTTGAACGCGACAAAAAGCGCAGACTGAACTCCTCAGGATCTAAAGCAGAACCCTACGTCCAAAAATTCGAGACCGAATGCACCGAGTTCCCTTTTTTCAATTTCCAGAGCGGTCATTGCAGCCGTCACTCGTCGCCTGCCGTGCATAGCAGAGAGCTTGGTTCGCCTCCTTCGTATTGTTTTGTAAGTTTCCTCCAGCTGTAAGACTCGCCACAACTTTATAAAAGGCATATGTCAATCAACAAGGGTAAAAAAATAATGAAAATCATTAAAAAGTGGAAAAACTGCCTGGAAAATTTGCTTACAGGGACAGGACGTGGTCGGACGGGGGGGCGGGTGTTGACAGGCCGGGGGGTGGTACGTCGAGGTGGTGGGAGGGGACGACGGGTTGTGGTGCTGGGGACGTCGTCGCTCCTGCACCGAGGTTATGATTGAATAGATTACATTTGATAAGGTTAGACAAGGCAAGATTAGATTAAATTAAATTATTAGTTCGTTCGAAGCTCCTAATCCGCATGAAATGAGGTAAAAAAACGAAGAGAAAGGACCACTTCGTATGGTCTGAAGAGAACTGGAAATATATGTACGAGGTGTGTTCCCACACAGGATTCCCTGTGCATAAAAACAACAAGTTACGAATGTAGAGGAACAAAAGCGAAAACGAACAAGGCATGAAAATTACAAGAAGTAAATTGGGCACGAAAGTTTAAAGTCCCGAAAGCCTATCTATATTAAGATACTCTAACAGCCTGCCTCTGGGGACGCCAGTCGTCAAATCATACGATAGACAAACCTCACCCTCCTGCCAAACCTAACCCCCTCCTGAAGGGGTATGATCAACTTTAGATAATAAACTTACCATAAGTTATGATTAATTCGTGCTATGAGTGACTAAGTTATAACTTATCAACTTGCGATTAACAAAGTTATAAGTCATGATTACCTTATTATCATCAAAGTTTGATAAGTGATGTCAAGCTAAGGAGTACGTATACATCGAATACACTTCAAAATTCTTCCGAATAAGCAACAAATTTAAAATAGAAATACATTTTTAGTTCCATAGTTTATGTAAGAAAAAACTCATTCGTAGTTTGGTTCCGCGCTCTTCACTGAAGTGGCACACAGCTCTTACTCTGATCATCTTGGTCCGAACGAATGCACGCAAGGTTCAAAGGCATCGGCCCTTTTGGTGTTGTACAGCATGTATGTTTATATGGAAACAACAAGCACAAAAACCTGAGAGCAATGGGATTCAATCGAAAAGTTCGTTAAATGGAGCGGGATGCACGAATATTTCTTGTGTTACAAGTTTGACACAGAGGTGTACTCGTCACAGTACCTTGTACAAAGTACGCCTCGCTTAGACCAAAGGG
This sequence comes from Orchestia grillus, assembly GCA_014899125.1. Classification (NCBI taxonomy): domain Eukaryota; kingdom Metazoa; phylum Arthropoda; class Malacostraca; order Amphipoda; family Talitridae; genus Orchestia; species Orchestia grillus. The sequence goes on along the minus strand of VOMN01082716.1, from coordinate 40,636 downwards.
TTAAGACAACTGCTACTTGTTACACGAAGCTTTTTGTCTCGTAACTCCCACGAGGAACCCAGTTTACATTAGGGAAGATATAGACATTCTAATTTTTTAGCGTCTACGTTTCTGTAAGCCCGGAATAGTATTGATCGTTATTATTAATAAAAAAGTATTATTTCATGATCAGCCTAGCATCTAGAAATTTATTGAGCTCCTCTAGAGATAAAAGAGAAGTAAATATTATCTAAATAAAAGTAACCGCATAAAAAATCAAAGGGTGACAGCGGTACGGAACATCCAAAAGGGCGAAAAACTTAAAGTTTGCAGATGAAATATAAAAGATGCTCGCACCAGAAGAAAGTTGTACAGCACACTCATAACTTCCTTTTGAAAAGGAAAGACAAGATCATTTTAATCTGAAGACTAAGCCCACAACAGCCATCAGAAGTGGGTGGCTGACTACTGAAAGAAAGTATGTACGTAACTACTGAAAGAAAGTATGTACGTAACTACTGAAAGAAAGTATGTACGTAACTACTGAAATAAAGTATGTACGTAACTGCTGCGAAATGTAGAAGTCCAAATCACGGTGACGGTACAAATCCATCAGCTCCCTCTGTGTTCTAGGATCCAATCTCCTTCCTCTGAGCAGCCCAAGTTTCACCATTTCTCCAGCCTACCGTTCTCGAACATAAATTAAAATCTGTTTCACCAGGCTCATTTTCTTCAGTGCAGCTATTGTTTTAAAACAAGGATTCATTCAAGAACACTGTTAGCCCAGTGTAACAACGTCATATGCTGGCAGACTTGAAACTGTATCTTCCTAGTTCAAAGAATGGTATAGTAATTTGGAATTTAATAAAATACCCTGCTACTGAAAGACGCATCAAAATAGCATAATGTTTATTTCTACAGAGGAATTCTTACTTATTTCTACTGAAGTAGGCTGATTTAGTCTGAAGTTGAACCTATCTCTTACCTCTGCCCGGACTTGGGACAACACACTCCCGGGATAAAGATGCTCTTGAAGCACACCGAGCGCCTGAGAGTCGTCAGGTCCAAAATGAGGTCGGGACAGTCGGCCAGGTCCTTGCAGAAGCCAACTTCTTGCGAAGGCGTCGTGCAGGACCTGCCTTCGTCTTCGCCGGAATCTGTACGTTCGCCAGGCAGATCAATGACTATGCGTCCTTTAGAAAATGACACAGCTGGCAGCGAGCTCTCAACCGTCTTAGTAACGCTACGAGCAATGGGAGACACCGCTTTGGTCAAGTTCCGCCCTAGAATTGAAGTCGCTATCATGTATGCTGTGTTGCGAATCAAGCTGCTCACACCCGAGTCGTCACTGTCCTGAGTTCTGTCTCGTTCTGGGTTAAGACTCCAGTTTCGAAGCGGATACTCGTCGTAGTAGTAGTATTGGTAGTTACTACCGTACTCAGCATTATCCGTAGGGTCAGCGAAGTAGTAGGAGTCGTAAGTTCGATCGACGTAGTTGTCCGAGTTAATTTCAGAGTCTTCTCTCACCGGGTTAACCATGTGCACCAAAGCGTTAGTAACTCGTGCTAGAGTATCATTGAATCTATGGGAAACATTATTTACAAAGTTTGAGAGTCTGTAATGTCTGCGTCTGCCCAGCATACGAATTCCCAGCCGTTTCATCGCAACGGCAGTGGCTCTCTCCAGAACCTTCCTTCCCTTCTCAAAACTTGCCGAGGCCAAGTCGATGCCTCTATTAATAACTGGCACTGCATCGTTGCTCATTTCTACGATAGAGTCTTCGATGCTAGGGAGGACTTTTTGGGTGAAAACGTCAGCTACCTCATCACCCATGGTGTGCAGCGTCTGTCCAATTGAAGGCACGAATTCCGAGGTGAATCTTTTGCCAGCGTCCTCGACGCCCGGCCAGACGCGCCGCACGGGAGCTACTAGAGTGTCCATCAGAGTGGCTGTAGGTTTTGTGAGTCGTTAGTCACAGTCAGTCACCGAAGCTGGAGCAAAACACGAATTATTCCAGCATTGTTTCCCCACTGGTTAACATGAATGAGACGAAATTTAAGCTAGCTTAACGACTAATAATTCCAATTGGCATGATTCATTGTTTGGAAATGGATGCTTTGTAACTATAACAACTACAGAAAGAAATGGTTGCATAAAAAAGTTTGTACTTCTCCGTTAACTCTACCAATTCCCTTTATTTTTTTGTACTTGGTTTTTCTTACTTTCCTCTATAATTACAGAGGAAAGGAAGTAAAACTAAGTATATAATTGAACGATGAAAAGAATACAACAATCGAAGAAAAACAATTGACTTTTGTTCATCTAACTTCATGTTCATTATTAGTCGGATTCTTTCATTACTCCAAAAAACAACTTTCCCATCAATAAGTGCCTCCAGTGAAAAAAGGTTAAATGAACAATTGCTACCTAGTTATTTAGTTGGTTACCGTCTAATTATTAATACAAGTATAAATATTACACTCGTTAGTTTAAGCTCCCTATCCACAGCAAGCGTGGCACCTAGAGAAGAAGGCACCGTCTAGTATGGACTGTACAAAACGAGGAATCTATGTAGCGGTGTGTTCCCACACCGGATTCCCTGAGCATACAAACAGTAAGTTAAGAAGGAAGAGGAAGAAAAGACGAGAGATAGCGAAGGTGTTGAAATTAAAAGAAGCTAAATGGGCACCAAAGATAAAAGTCCCGAAGGCCTATCTACAGCTAAGGTAACCTGTTGGCTACCGTCTGACTGAGTCGGTTGCCGTCTGATTGAGTCGGTTGCCGTCTGACTGAGTCGGTTACCGTCTGACTGAGTCGGTTACCGTCTCAGTTGGTTATCGTCTCAGTTGGTCATAATCTAGTCAACCACTGCATAACCACAGCAGTTAATACTGGCAGTTATGTAACTAGAAGTCCTTGCAAGCCTCCAAAGCTACAGATAATTGTGAGCTACAAAGCATGTTCTATAAACACACAAGTCCCGCATGGCTGTTGGACAAAATGACTCAAAATGACGCTCTGGGTGACAACATCCTGCAACGGCTCATGGAACTTCTTTTTATTTTCATGGAACTAACTCGAATGGCGGTGCTTCCAGGGCGTCGAGCTCGAGGGGACCAATCGCAAGTCTTGGATTTATAACTCGCGTCCACCTTGAGATTTGATAAAGACACTGAAGTAAACTGACGCCTGGAAATTGTAATACTGAGTAAATTTAAACTTACTCAAACTTATTTATTCAAAAAAGTAACGTGTGAAATTTTCAATTGCAATTTCATTTGTTTACCTCGTGCCGGAATGGATCGATGAGGTGTTATTGGTCCTTGAACGGGTCGATGAGTTATCACAATTGAGTCTATTTCATTTACGTTTTATCGCCAGCAATGTCGACACTATTCCTTTCTATTGCGCTGCTCTCAATTCGAAAGCATGCGCAGTGAGTAGATAGGGCACATCCCTAGCGGTATATCGTACGCTGAATTGTTAAAATTTCCCCAGTTTCGATCCAGTCAGTTCTGATGCATGCACAGTATCGTCTCCAGAATTCTTTTTCCAACTTGGAACCTGTTTTTCTAGAACGCATTCTCTTAAATCATTCAATTAAATTGACAGCGATCTTGACCTTATCTCATTAAAACGCTCCTGTAAAAATGATTTTGAGAACGTAATTCCGCGTGTGCAGACGAATTCCATGAAACTGCTAGAAATAAAATTTTCAATATAATCTACTGAAAATGAGCTATTGGAAATACTTTCAAAGTCCCTTAAAACGCGATGGTAATGGATGAAAACATTTTCTCAATTTTATGTTCACCTGAACGATACAACCATTGGCAACTCTGCACAGCTTAATGTGAGCACATATACCCTGGACTACTTACGTGCTCACACTGTTCACCGCCATGGACGAAAGTGTTTTTTGTTAGAGACGCTTTAACACAAAAAAAATTTCCTCCCTATACTGCACTCGGTTGTAAAGCATAGGAACAGAAGTAAGATTACAAACTTCATTGGATTTACGAATGTAAAGCGATGAAGGCGAGGAGTGGTAGAGCTGTGGGATGTGAAAGATCAACATCCTACTCGAGCCCTGAGCACAAAATGCTGTCACGCTCTGAAGCATGAAGCGTGAATCGTTAAACCCTAAAAAAGAATACAAACGATCCTCGACGTATGACGTACGTATTTTGAACACCATTTGATTTGTATTCGAAATTTTTAGCTCAAGTATTCGAAAAGCCAGCCTTGCCGCAAGAGCACTCATCTCAAAACGGCAAGACTAAAATTTTTGAATAGATATCAAGTGGTGCTTGAAATTAGTGCGTCATACTTCAATAACCGGCTATAGTGAAGTTCTCCGTGGTCGGCTTACCGGTCGAAAGCGGCGAGAAATAGGCTTATCTTCCTGTGGTATCAACACTAAAAAAGTTTGTTTTTTTAAACGAAGAATTTTTTTTGGAAAGTTACGGCGCATCGTTGGCGGCAGAAAGCATAGATTTCTGTAAACGGAATGAGTGATTCGGTCTCTTTTATATCACTGACCCTGGGAATGAAAACTAAACTTAATTGAGAAACAAGAATTCTACGTAAACTTCAATGGAATGGAACAAGTACTCACGAAGCTGACGTCTCTCCCTGGAAGACTGTTGAGGCCGTCGCCCCATGGGCACCAGATGTCCTGGAATGGTGAAGCTTGAGTTGCCATAGTTGACGGTGACGTCCGGTGCGACGTGTCCTTCCTTCTCCTGTGTTTGGATGGACACAGACTCCACAGACAAGCGGTCATTTAGCTCAGACCACGCTTCTGCATTGGCGTCGTTGCTTATCCTCGTTATGGCTTCTTCTAAGTCTTCCGCACTTCGCTTGCGCACTTTTCCATGGTCACTGATAATATCTTCTAAAATTGGATAGCTAGGGATGGTTAGGTTTGAGACGTGCAGTGCGAGGGAGTCGTATTCGTTGGGGTGTGCGCTGCCGGAGTCGGGGATGGTGCGGTGGGCGGCGACGGACGGCACCGCGCCGCTCCACGCCAGCACGCACGTAACGGTGACAAGCCAATGACGCTCCATGCTTACTGAAACACAAGAAATTCAGAAACGAATAAATAAATGTCATTGGATACGTAAAGTCAAACCAGAACTTCAACCGTTCGGAAGTAGGAATATTTACTTGTCTTTTAGCTCAAAATTACAGAATTGAACTAAACTAGAAATGTTTTGCAGGGAATTGGGTCGAGATGTTGACTATTTTAACGGAGGTGGGGCTCACACAGTCGTCTCCCCCCCGCCCCGATCCTCATGAGCCCTTGACATGGCTACAGTTAATTTGATGAATTATCGCGGGGCGCCCTGTGAGCTCTATTCTTTGCTGGCCGTCCGGCGCGGGGAGAAAACCTTCCACTACCAAATTTGAACATCGAAAATTTCCAATTTCATTTGGGCTTATTCGGTCATTTGTGGTCTAATTAAGCATAATGTGTATACATATGTTTGTATTAGATTTCGACAACATTACAGATATTAGATTAGGATATTTGGCGTGACTTCACGATATAAGCGCGTGGCGCCACGTGAGAACCCAAGTGCACGTCACTAGTGAAGAGCAAGGAGCAGTCCACATGCCGGTCCGTTTATATATACGGTAGCCACCATTTCTCCGAGCCCCTGACGGAGTAGCCGGTGGGCCTAACGAGTGCTCCTAATATTTTGCTGCACGGCTTCCAGCCTAAACCATTTAGACTACCAGCGCCATACGGGCTGTCAACGCTCCTCAGAAGGAGGAAGATTTAGGCTTAAATTGATGCCCGGTTAACGGGAGTTTTTTCACCTTTCCCGCAGTAATTCAACGCACAGAGCAAAGAGTGTTTTCAGGGGCAGGTACGACACTGCGACATGCACAAAGGCTCAGTAAGGAAAAATTTATTTTAATTTAAATTAATGTAGTATGCCCTGGATAGTGAGAAAAAAAGACAGCAAATGCAGTGACGTATGAACCAAAGTTTTACTGCGAAGATAAGAAATTTAGAGACTGATAATGATAAACCAGTAGCAACGATGTTAAATTTCATACCTGAGTAGCAATGTCTAACGGGTAATGGTTTAAGACTAGCATGAACAAAGTCCTTTAAGGGGTGAGAGAAAATAGGTTCTGAACACCAGCAGTATGCTTCATTCGGCCAGTGACGATACTGGTACCTAAGCTACAGGATAATCGAATAAACCTACAAAATCGCGCACCCCTTTAACTATTCAAGACAAATAGCACAACTCCTAAATCTTTCTTCTACCCAAACGCGGAAGCAAAGTTCAGTACTTCAAACTTGCGCTAAAACAGTCGCTACCCACTTTAATCTGATGCTCTGAAAGTTGAAAGCCCGAAAATATTCTCGTGGAATTTAAGGAACGAATTACTCGACGCATGTCTCGCGAGCTGAGAATGGGTGTGGGACTTGAGACTAAACATCACTCGAACTTGTACATTACCTAAGCCTGCCTTCATTAGTAAAAAACAAAACTAGGCGCGTTCGTTGATACCGAAGAGTGCGTTATGAACTTTGAGGGAAGACTTTACGAAGCTAGGCATATGTCACTTCTACAGAGAAAATATACTAAGTATGCTGAAAAAATCCCACGATATCGATGTCTAGACCCAGTGGACGATGAATGCCATATCAGTCTTAACATGATACAGTGGACAAGAAAATTGACATAACCTGTACACACGGATGATTTGTGGCAGAGACACGGTAATTCGGGTAACCTTCAGCAAATCCAAGTCAACCGACAGTCATGAGCCAGAACGAACACTATTTTGACTTGGTCCCTTATTCAACAGATTTATCGAACGCTAATATTTCTAGCATTTACACTATACGATCCCTCACTTTTAGACGAGTGGACAAAACCCATGACGTCCAGCACGTGCAAGTGAATGTACAGGTCGCACACCCGATCACAAGTCACATCTACAGCATGTTGTCAAGGTCAGTTAGGTGAGGCCGGGCCACACGGGGTGACCCACTAGTGACCCAGCGGTGGTGACCCGTAGGTTGGCGGCGACGTAGTGTGCATAAACTTAGGTGTTCATTGTCCCTTCGCACATGAACTTCAAGTGGTATTATGTCGTGTTGAGCTCAATTGGTATTATGCCGTGTTGAGCTCAGGTGGTATTATGCCGTGTTGAGCTCAGGTGGTATTATGCTATGTTTAACTGTTATTATTAACTATTGCCATGAACATGCGTGTGCAATTTTATTTATTGTTATAAAGTTAAAATTCTTCAACTGCATAAAACCATTTTAGCGAAAAAAATAAAATTTATTTCGGTGAGTAAAAATGATGACATGGGACAGTGAAACGAACTTCAACGGTGACAGCGAATGGGTTAAAAATGCCCACGTGTGTACGAGTGCCGTCTCATTCGGACAACTAATGTCTCACAGGTACTATGAGCGTTGAATGAATCACCCCAACCCTTTGAGTGGAGCCTTGAGAAAGGCAGGAACCTCAAGTTGTCATTACAATACGACTGTATTTTACCGCAGCCCAGTTTAATATAATAAAATTATGGAACATACAAAATATTTAACCACAAAGCATCTTCAACGAAAGTTTCCATTGAAGCTAATGCACAATCCTAATTTTTCTGAAGGCAGTCAACCAAACAAGCTCTCGGGGCAGTACTAACACTTAAAGTATTCATGCAAAATGGTCAATCATATTACAATAGCTTCATAATACGTAAAATTCTATTCAAATTTTTTACTCTATAATATCGTGACCTTAGCTTAACGTGCGTCGTTCGTGCACGCCACAAAGCAAAACTTCGTTTACACTAAATTCAACGAAAATGTGAAGTTTCGTTGCGTAAACGGGGCATTTTTAGCAAATATGTAAATAACGTGTATACGTAGAAATAGGCAAATAAATAGGGCATGCGGTGGTTCTCCTATGAGAGAGAGAAGCTCCTGATTGAATTTAACACTTCTCAGGGCTCCATGCAGTGCATGCACAGCACCTGTTTAATACGGCGGACTCAACTTGTGGCATATTTACTTAGAATACGATTCTAAGTTTAGCAATTTTGCTACTATTTCAAGGTGAAGTAACACGAAAAGCAATGAAGTAGAACTAAGTTACTTTGAATATAACTTGACTCTTATGGCATTTACACCGAGGTATCTCTTTCGAATTTGTTCGCCAGCATGTCACAAGACATGATCTTGGTCATTTTACTTGATACAGAGTTTTACGAGCCGCTAAAACATGTAAGCACAAAAGTTCTGCTTTACCCCCAGTAATTAAAGTATATTTGCGCACGTATTCTTCGCTGAGGAATATTGTGACGGTATTCACGCACAGAAAAGTTTCAATGTAAATAGCAGCAAAGTAAAACTAATCTATTTTACTGGGATGTACAGAGTACTGGACCACCACACGTAAAGCGTAGGTTCACAAGACACATGTCACCGGCGCCATCGGGTCGAGACTCTGGACACACACAGCGATGTAACGAGCTCATGGTCCACTGCACGGTCTCGGAGGGTGCGACTAAGCCACGAGTTTAAGCTCGAGCTGAAGTCGTGGTCACGTCTAACAATTTCAAAATTAAATCAGCTGCACTCAGCCGAGCGACGACATCAAAATAAAAATGCGGTGAAGAAATGGTAACAAAAATGAAAATTTTACCACTGTAAGAAAAATCATATTTTGTTTTAAATATAGGTATAGCGTAATTTATATTCATTTCAGGAATAAGTTCATGAGTCTGCCTTAGTCACAAAGCTGCTCCATGTCTCAGTAAACGAATTTTCTTGTAATTGCTCTTTATCAAGCGGCGCATAATTGAACTCGAATTATTTCACAACTCGTATCACTTCAATGGTGAGTGACACAATCACTTCAATATAATATTTTTTCTCTACCTGCACGGAGGTAAGTATTCTATTACAACGTTCGAATGATTAAATCTCCGAAAGTGGTGTATTTCAGACAGTGCAAGTTCCTGCATGTTAGTAATATACTAAATTTCTTTTATACTTGTACTGCGACAGCTGTGAAAACTTCCCTACCCCTTCCCATGACTTGCAACAGCGGCTGAGGGTGGTTGAAAACGGGTTACACAGATCCTGCAGAGAAGCCACAACACTTCTGACCCAGATCTGCACGTAAATTATTTTTCCTTGAGCCTGCGCCCCTTGCCTGGTGACACACAGCCAATGCTATGTCCTGAGTGGCAGGGTGCGAGAGAAAGACTACGCGTCGATGGTGTGCTACGAAGTGATGGATGTAATCATGAAACGTTCATTTCAGTGTCTCATGGCGTGAAACTTGGGTAGCGACCACTGCCTCTTGTATCTAGATATACGTCGTGCAGTGGTGGTGACCCAAGCACGGATGGCTCTTCTCCCTTGTTGCCATTTTTTGTTTTATTCCTTCCCAGCACCTGCTGCTCTGATTAGTTCATGCGAGCAGTATCATGGTGGGTTTCTCCGTCTTGCACTGAACTTTTCAGATCAAAAAGGAATGCCATTATTGGCTGCGCTTAGCATTTAAAAGCGAACCCTAATTCCTCATTCATTTTTGTTCCAAACATTTTTTCAAATTCTCTGTATACGTGCCTTTGTATCCTATAGCTCTTATGTTATATGCACCCAAATGTTATATTTCTAAGCTTCTGTCATCAGTTTTCAGCAACTGCATCATTAGTCCTCCAAAATTCCCAAAACTCCAGGAAAACACCTCAACACTCGACGACAGGTCTTCTCCAATAATTCCTCAGGGGAATGTTTACCCCGTTATTCGCACTTTCCTCATCCTCGTTTTAATGTGCATAACTTGAACGGAAAAATTTCTCCCCTAGATAAATACTACCACGTACGAATAGACACAACATACTCGTTAAAAGAACTGCTCGTTTCGAAATATTAGAAAGAAATTAACCATAAGCAGTAAGAGCTACTGGAAGCAACCACCGCCTTAAAAAAATTACTGTAAACTCTCATAAATTGTAAGAACGCTGTAGTAAGGACTACAATTGAGCAATTGAACTCCATAAGGTCAGAGCAGAAGAAATTTGAGAAATTAAATACTATTGCTAGATAAATTAAGTACCAACATTACAAAACTTTCATACGTTAGCGAACCTAACACCGATTGTAGGTCACTATCCGCACCATCTCCGCTATAAATTCGGACAAGTCATCACAAAATCAATTCAGTCATGTCAATCTGAACATCACCAAGCAGAGTCAAAATTTGAGAGAGCTTCCACTCCGAGGGACGAGTATTCTGGACAAGTCATGTTAGGTCTCCAGTCGCCGCTCCCATCAAGCATGCATTAGGACTCGCATGCCGAGACCTTGCCGGCAACAGCTGTTGCGGTCCAAGTCGGTCCTTGTAAGCAATCTCTCCATAGCGCAACTGAGAATTTCCCTTTTCAGTCGCTATTTAGAGATTATGTACAGCATGTTTCGCTGCACAGTTGTGGTTTCAATGATCAGTATTGAATTTACCCGATCACTTTTCAAAATGGTTTACATTGCTGCTGCTCTCAGATTATAATGTTCCTGCTCTAAGTAAGATTTTTTATGAAGAGTGAATGCAAAAAGATGAGTTTAATTGACCAAATTCAAACGATACTTTTTGTTCAAGGCAGCGAATATCACAATTTTATTAAAAAGAGACTTAGTAATAATATTTGAAGTGACAATACATTTAAAGCTAATCAAGACCTATTTTTGAAATACATTGACTCAAGCCAATCATTAACACATACATCCTGATAATAGAATAGGGAAGGAAATGACAGCAGGAGCGGCCGAGGGGTCCACTCTTGGGTTTGTGTGATACTTTGCACCAAAGTCCTATGCCGCCAGAAAGTGAGATTTACATCTCGTGTTTACACCACACCGCCTCTCATCATCCATACATTGTTTGTCGTGAAGGCTGGCACTGATGATTTAACATTGACGCAAATATTTTGTATCTAGTACTCATTTTAAAATTAAATTCTCAAATGACAAAACAAGCGCACTCACTCTACAAGATATACTCTGGCATTGACATACATTGCGTAATACAAGGAGCACAATTTATTGTATTTATAAGTACGAACCTGATAATGAAATAGAAATTTAACATATTTTTTTCGTTCGTTGCTGAGAATTATGACGCAAAATACCAATTAGTGCGCAATTCACGTAATGGTCATTAAGCAAATACATATGATAGCATAAGTTTGTCACATGTACAGTGTTTAGGTTCGTTTGGATAAGTTGACAACAAGCTACGTCTTACAAATGAACAATTAAACGAAAGGAAATAGGTAAATTAAAATACAAAAGTAAAAAAGTCAAAGTGATAATTTTAAACCAATAAATATAGATCAATACTAACATTAAATGAGCTCATAAAAATCCCCAAATCAACGGATTAACAAATTGAGATACTTCCACAGTGGTCCTACACTCAAGAGCATTTCATTACTGCCGGTGAAACATGTCCGATACATCTAGCAAGTTCCCGTCTAACTTTTCCCCAGTATAATTATTTCCCCGACCCGTCAATAATCAAGCATCCGAGGACGATTTCTGTGTTTGAAACAATTTGAAACAATTTATTACCACGAGTGTAACATCATTTAAAAATACTACACTCATGGGTTTCTTATCCTATGAAAATGGAATTAAAACATGTGGGTCCGAATAAGTACTATGACTTTAGGGCATCCTAAAGGAAAATATGCTATAAGCGTGTTTGAGCCGCAAATGTTATGGATAATTATAGGTAAATAAAGATGGCAGGCAAAAAGCTAGACTGGGTTACAATCTCGAGCACGACTTGTTTGCCTTATATCGACCCAATGCTACGATGAATACAAATAATTGAATACTTGCGTGCAATTCACCTCGTAATTCATTTAATTGAGTGCCACTCCTTCCAACTTTCTTGGAAGCGAGTTTATGAAATGGTCCTCGTTTCGTGAATGATTTAAGAACAGAGTCGATCGGAGCGTGCACGGGACAGCCTTCATAATCCTAAACTTGTGAGGTGCGATATTGCAGTAGCGCTGCGCCGATTTTTAATTTGGTTTCACAGAATAAACACGAACAAACCTAAACAGCAAGCTAACGCGATTGAACTTCGGCAGGTCCTACGTGTCTCTGATTTATAAGCAGCATTCACCGCACGGATACGCATCGCTTTGCATTCGTGAGAAGAGAGAGTTAATGGATTTGTTATCGCATCAGAGACAAGAGCAACACAAGTGAAAGTTCGGTGTGGTTCTAGTATTGTGGCTGAAGGTCACGACGTGATGTCAACTCCCGGAATGTAATGAATGCAAGTAATAAGTCGTTCAATAGTAACACATTTATCCTCGCACTAATCTCTTACAGTCCGACGGAAGTTACTAATTCTCATGACACAATAACTCTTCGCATGGCACAAAGTATGTACAGCACATAATACAAGCTACAATGTGTTTTTACCTGTTATTGTGACTCGACTAACGCAGTTTTTCTTGTGCTCTCTACGTCGAAATGACTCAAAGCAGAACTTTTACATCATGATTCTCGCGCTGCATCGATGGAATAATTGTGTCCGGAGGCCCTCAAATTTTTTTTCGGCCGTGCTTCGAGCGACGTCCCCAACGACATGGCAGGAGCATAGAGCGAGTTGGCTGGCAATGAATCGCTATGCAGCTATAATTTGACATCAAAGAGAAAAGTAAAAATGAGTACTAAGCCGTAAATGATATGTATCCTAGCACAAGAAATTATAATTCTTCATCGCCATACCAAATTCAGACACGAGATATTTTCTGAGACAATTCTTCATTGTCGCATGGATCGTTCAACTAAGAGGAATTACATTTTAGCGTACGTACCCAAGGTAAAGAAAAATCCTTGATATAACCTAATACCAAGAAGCTACTAATTTTTCGAACGCATTTTTCCAACACACTTTGAGCTTAAGTTAAACAAAACCTTCTGGGGTAAATTGTCAAATCGTTAGATAATGGAAAAACATAAATGCTGATGCACTTCCAGTCAGGGCAATTCGTAAGACAAAGAAACAGTGCAAGAATTTCGTGCGCAGCAACGTGAGCTACTTGTTTGTAGTGATTTTGATTAACAGTAGCGAATTTCTATAGTTCAGTCAGTATAGAAGTGATCCTGTTGCATTTTCTATTGTTTCCCCACAAGTTACTTCGGCTGTCACGTTGTTACATTTTACAAAACACTTCATCTTCATAATTCCCAAAAGACTTTCAAGATGATCAAATCGTTAAAACCAAAACCCCGATGCCTGCCGATCAAAATCACGACACTGTCGAGCGAAAGCTGGTTGTAGGTTGCGACTTGCTTCACTGGATCTTAGGTGTTTCCTTGGGTTTTATCTTCGTGAAAAACTAAACCTTCTCCACAACACACTCTGGTTTTACAGCTGTAGTCTGAACAACTCTTAGATCGCTGAGCTGTAGAAGTAAGAATTGATCTTCACACCGTACGTGGGGAAGACACAGACGAGCGTCAACAATGTATGTAAAATTCCTCCAAATTGGAGAATATTGACCAATGTCATGCACGACCTTTGTCACGGCGGTCATGCTGATTCTGAATTAATTCGTACAGTTTTGATATTATGCTTATATACTATGGAAATAAAGTATAGAATTGCAAGAATTTAAATTGCGTTAAAAATTTTCCCAATGTATTAGCAAAGTCTCCTTCTTTTAGCTAGTAAAAATTACAAACACACACAAGCATTTTTTCGACTCAAGTGAAGCTTCTCAATTCGATGTCCTGACGTATCATTTGGTAGCAAAACTAATACAAAACACTTAACTCGATTAAAAATTGAGCAGTTTTGTAGCCGATGCATTACAAGTATCTTTCACTACGGAAAATGATAGTTTTCAAGCAAGGAATCCAGCGTCCGAACAGAAGTTAAATGACCGCACTGTAACATCAGTTCTGTCAGCTCGTTTGATTCAAACAATATTTGAATAGTTTCGCAAGTTTGTTCGTGACTTAACACATGCAAAAACTCGTACTCTTACTCCATCCACCCTCCCTCCTTGTACCATCCGACATTACGAATACATATTAAGTCATTCGTTTTCAACTTTCTTTTCCCTCACCTAAGCAAGCAATCGAGACCAATGAAGTACGACGCAACATTCCTGTGCAGCCTTGGACTGCTCTTCACGCTCGGGGCGTGCTGCGGCGAGCTCCTCGTCCGGTTTCTCCGAGAGCATCTGGCGCCATATGCTGGAGTGACATGGCTTCCAAACTCATAAATAGAGGAAGATCTAAGCCTAAAAAGCATGATGGTAAATTTCTCCGAATAATTTGCGTATTCACAAATTTGTATTTCATGTTATTCAAGTGTAGTGTTATAAAAGATTTCATATGCAGAATATGTAATTAATTTGTTATGTAAAGTAACAGAGTTGACTGTTTTTCATCTCGAGCTAATTGGAGAAAATAGCTCACGAAAAACTAGCAAAATATGAAGTGGGTCCTAATCTTGAAGTGAAATAAAAATACGACTTGTTCCAGCTTCTGATCGAAGCAGTCACTCAAGAACACAAAAACAACATTAACAGCCTTAGTAACTTTCTTTACATTTTGCAATAAAAAACACATCTCCCACTCACACAACCACGTCTAACCAACTTAACTGTCAACACCTAACGTGTACACATGGTTCCTAGCATTCTACTGGAAGTTAGTCACCGTCTCAACTAGGACAACCGCAACAAAAATATATATTATAATCAACACGTAGGCTCCATTGATCATCCTTTTGCCAATAAATTGCTCACTGAAATAAGGATATAAAGGTCAAGATGAGTCTTCAATCCAACTACGAGTCTCGTTCAGATCAGATCATTACGTCGTCTGTGCGGGCAGAGCAGCTCGCCTCTCAAGCTCACTTTTACTTTTAAATACGCCGATAATTTAAGTCAATACTGTGTTGCAGTTCGACACTGTAGAGCCTGTAGTAATTAAGGAGCAGCCTGAGCTCCGTTACACGCCGTGGCACCACGAAGCCGCACCTCAAACAGCTCTACGTACACTTCCTGCCTGCTCTCAGCGGCGGCTTTCGTTGCTTTCATTTTCCATGGCTGCTTAAGCTTTCTACGGTCATGCGTGCATCATAAGTAAGCAGTGCAGAATAGACAACAATAACAGGTGAAACTCCCAGAGCAACGTTCACAGTAAAAGGGATCACATCAATGGTCGGTCTGATGTTCATTTGTAGTTGGTACAGTGCCTATAATAGTCGCTGAGGGAAATCTTGTTATGAGGAAAATAATGAAATTCAACCAAATCTCAAGTCCCACTACATTTTACGGAGCTGCGTGTAAAAATGTCCCCTTGATGGCCACACTTTTACACACCATTTCGCATAATGCCATTTGGAAAGCTCTGTGAGCGGAAAATAGGGTTAATTACAAAAAGAGTGAAAATTTCTTATACAGGCAATATCCTTATGACACTCTAAATAACTGAGAGTAAGAATCGACCAGCAGAGGGTAAGGTAAACAAGGAGGACAGACGCACAGAGGGGCCGACGGGAAAGCCTAGACTGTGAATGAAGAAATCATTGAAGGTCGCACTAAGGGGGTCAATATATGTATAGACAAGAAACTCGCTAAATTGATGACAAAAAAAAACATTTGTCTATTACAATGCAAAAGAATATGCTCATGGACAACAAGAATAATTAAGTAGTTTCAAACGCAATGTAAATTCTTGTTAAATTCTTCGTATCAAGCTCCTAGTCTCAACTGCATGTATTTATAAGGCATGCCGACGACTTCCTTTTCAGTTTTAAACGTTGTTGCCCGATGCAGCGCCACGAGCGCTACGCTAGAATTGGCCGGAAATTCTTATGAAACGACAAACAAGGACGCAGACCTGTCATTGTTTTCAGCGGCAGTGGAAGTTTCGTATTATTTTGGGTTACAGCAACGAACTTCGCTTGCTCTAAATGTAGTACATACAAGACTTCTTAGCACGTCCATTACAAATTCATCATGGTAATTGAACTGACATGACTTCAAAAACGTGTGCTAATTTGAGCGCATTTATTATTCTTACGGAACACCAAGCCCTTCGATGATCCTGTACGTTCGCTGCTTAGAAAACATTCCAGTAAATGTGAACCCGGAACCAACGCCTTCTATATTGTTGTTTATATTGTATATGCGCCTAAGACTAAATTTTTCAGGGCAAGATTTTTATCGCTGAAGCTCTGTGCACTGTAGATGTATTGAAGTCAAATGACTGTATCGCGGTGTACATGTCTACGAATGTGCTGGAAAAAGCGTCCTGACTCGCTCTCGCCCACATGTCCGTAGATCCTAGAAGGATCAGATCATACATCGACGGGAACATAGGCCTACAAGACAGCACGTCCATAAGAGTACAGGAGTGTTTTGTCAAATGTGATGACTTTTTCACGCAAACACTTTTCACTTTTTGAAGAAGTTCTGGTTTCCATTAAGAAAAGAAAAAAAGGTCTTCCATGTACTCAAAGATGTCACTTACCGACGACCTATTCTACGTCATCTAGAAAAGCCTATAATTTGCAGTCTTTCCAGGTCCTCCTCCATCTTAAACCCATCTTGTAAAATCGAAACATAGTTTTCTAAGCCATTGAAGAATTTCTCGCAGAAGTAACTTTTTCATAACTCGATTGGCGTTTCTATTCATACTCCACATCAATTTGTTCTATCACTTATTGCCCACACAACTTGACATTTGACATCGAGATCAAGACAATTTTTTCAAACGATCCCTGTATAAATGTTTTTAGTTAATTTTTCCACATATTTTGCAGTGCAGTTTTCAATCATGTGCTAGACTGTTTGAACCACGTCTTAAACATGGTCTCCAAGTGACACTAAACACATGGCAAAGAAGAAATGCAGCTGTAAATGATCATTTGATCTTTACCTCATCGGTTAATTATTTAAATCAGGTGTAACATTCTATTTTTCGCGCAAATTCGCTAATTTCTATCATATTTACATTTGTTTCCTACAGCTAATATGTTCATCAACATCCTGTAAGGAATTGAATTTTTACGTCCATAATGACGCTCAATAGATAATCAACAATTCCTGAAGTTTTTAAAATCTTCTAGGCTAATAAAGAGAAGAAAATTGTAGATTTTACAATCCCGAAGAGTTTCCGCTCTCAACAAATACATTATCTTTTTAACTACTCGTATTATCAATTTTATGGATACTAATATTATTTTTCAAACAACGTATCCCTAACACGGCTCAACAAAAACATTGGATGTATGGCGAGCGCATAAAACTGAAACACAGAGTCACATATTCACAATAACTTGATAAGTGGACATATTTTAAGTTCAATTAATTTATATTACGTTTCATTTCTCAGTTAGCCAACACCTCCTTTGCTCGAGTCGAGTCCAACATGCATGTACGTACCCTAAGTTCGACCTAAAGACCTGTGAACTGAGCCAAAATACTACCTCAAGGTCGCGCCCTATTAAAACTAGTGCAGTGGCGCAAAGTCATTAGGCAGTTCTTCGCAACGACTGTAGTTCTCCGCCGTATTCTAAACGTTTTATGCAGATTTTATCTTCATGCGTGAGAAATTGTCTGGCCGCTCGCAGATCTCGGCAGAGATGTTCGTCCCTGAGGCGAACAGAGTGACCGGCCGCTGCGCTGCTGGCCAGGCAACTCAGCGGAAAACGTCAAGACACTGTGATATAACCTCAGCTGATTTTTAATAAAGAAAGAAAAAGCTCAATGAAGAAAGCATGATTCCTAGTTAAAAAGTGACTCCTGGTTAATTAGCTGGAAATATAAAATTGCCAACGATGAAAAAGCTTCCCAAACTCAGCAAGCGGAAACAGAATAAGAGATCGATGTGATTTGTTGGTCATGAATGCACACAAAATTGTGAAGAAACATTCTATTAAATAAAAAATCATTTCCCCTGTTTCACATTGTACGCATAAAAGACCATCTTAACTTTTCTGAGGGCTTCCACAAGCAAAAACAGCTCTTTATCTATACCAATGTCGGAACCCTTATTCCATCCTTAAATGTTCATATTTATGAACTATTTCACATGAGAGCCAACTCATTGTGAAAGAACGTGCCTACTTCTCGACACATCGTAGCGAAACTATTTACTCGATAAAAACACACAATTCACATTCCTGAACGTACCTCTCTCAAAGAACTCCTCCATTCCGCCATGAAATCGTAAACACAATCATAAAAAGAGTCTTGACAATATTTGTCATGGTAATTGCTGTGAAGACCGCGAGCGTACATAGATGTACATAACAGGATTAAAAAACACTTGAGCTGTTGGAACAGGAAAAGCACACACAATTAGAATAAATTATTGTTCTCACGATACTCTATCAGGCAGCTACGGCGCCTTTACTTTCTCCCCAGGCCGGGGGTGCCCTCGCCACCTCTCGCTTGGATTGCGAGCACAGGCACAAGTTTAAGAGGCTCATTAATGGGCAATAGAAGCGCACATTAGTGATGAGATTGCAGTGCTCGATCATCCCACAGTAACACTTGTTCATGGCGCCAGATGAGGGCGTGTGAAAGCAAGGTTCCTTATGTCTATATGGGAGGTATTGATGAAACGCAGGATGCAGCGCGCGCAAAGACGAATCTAGTTGGTTTCGTGTACGAGACGCACTTCATAACCGCATCAAGAGACGACATTGAGGTGAGGTGGACGAATTTAGGGGTAAATTTATACTCAGAGATGTGCTGCAATGGTTCCAGTGGACCCGTAAATGCATGCGATGTACTGATCTTGAACCCCGAATACCACCGAGGCTCATTTTAAACTGCATATTTTATTTTATTCAGACTGCTAGCAGAAAGTTAATTCATGCGGCGGACTTAACACATGACATACATAAGGTAACTCATATTTTTTAGCAGAATAGGCCTAGAAACGCTCGCGAGGATATTTTCTTAGGCGGCAGTGAGCTTGAAGGAAACTTTACGCTCTGACTTCCCTGTTCACATATGCACACGAAACTCAATAATCGACGATACGTAATCTTTTCTATACAGAAAACAGGAAAGGTTGCAACAAGATAAGACCCACTCAACGCACATGCATGTATGAATCACACCGAAAATGGTGTACAGTTATTTGACGTAACGCGCTAGCTTCTTCGATTGATTCCCCAGCCTCGCCGCACTTTCCCTGGATTACTGTGCGTGAATTTCACTCTCTCGTTACCACGCCCTGCAGCTGCCGCAGACTTCATCTCGTGAGACGGTCAACGATGTGCCGCTATACAAACAACAATTTTATGCTGGTGGCACACTTATTCTTCACAAGGTGGTGATCGGTCGGTGCCTCGGGACCTTTACGGGCAAGATAAAAAAACAACGTAGAAGTACATTTTTAACGGTAAGCAAATGTTTCGGAATCCAAAGGTTCAGAGATGATCAGAGGATAGGGGCTGTAGAATGTAATAATCTCTTCATATCGTCAGGAAAATCAAGTTTTAAATCAGACTATGAGCTCGTATCTACTAGAGACAGTAAATAGATAATATTACTAGTTATCAGTTTTTCTACAATGTTCTCATTTGTATTAATTTTTTCTTATTGTACATTGCTCCTTTTTCATTCTTTGCAAAAACCCATTTTTATGAACTAACGATGGAGCAGGTTTTTGATTTGTTTTCAATAGAAATTGAATAATTTTACTGGGATTTTCTTCACTTTCAAGTTTCGAGTGATGACTTGTTACGCTGAAGAAAAAGTCTTTGCATTCAGAAATATTGCTTGCTATTAAATGTACCCTTTTGTGTTCGTCTTTCCTTTTATATTATTTTATTTATTATACTGAACGGCACTGAATATTATTGCTCAAACATGTCAAACTTTGCAAAGACAGTGGAATTTAGATGATAATGCGCAATTCGTAACTTGCAGACAGCTCGGTGAATTATGATAAAAATGCAAGCATGATTGGCAGTTTTGACGTAGCATAATTATATAGCATCATCCATGGATAGATTGAGATGAAACTATAGGGGATCTTGAACTTGGACTAATATAGCTAAGATTTAAATCAAGGCCTTCTATCATCACTTAGCTCTAATTCAAAATTATGATGGGTTCTGGTATAAACACAGACCAGATCCTCTCACCAAATCAAAAGGACATTCTCAATCTAAAGAGTGAACAACCGTCAATAGAAAGGGTTGCCTCTCCGTCTCTCTCGTGATCGGTTAACATTAGCTCCTTCATGGCTGGTAAATGCTTTCATTGGTCAGCATTGTGTACTTCCCACACTACATCAGGGAAGCAATGCGAGGTCCTGGTCTTCATACATGCAGACTTTCACACGCCTACGCCGAGAGGCTCTCTCTCTCCTGCAGCAGCCTGCATCTAAGGCCATGCGTCCTTTCGAGGAGGGGAGAAAAAACACATCACGTCCCCGAGTTACGTCATCTTTATCAAGACTTATAAAAACTGGCTCTCTCACCATAAAGAGAGTCAGAGAGCTTTGAAAACTGTGCCGATAACGTAACACAGCTTATACGTCGGTCTGGCGTGCATTGTTTCAAAATTGAATCTGGGTTCATGGACAGGGATGACCAGCTTTAGAGGCGGCCTAATAATGTGTTGATCAATGCTAATAATTCATGTAATCTAATTAAGAGGTTGATTTATAATCAAATTTGCAACACTGAGAAAAGTGATAGCTTCAATTTATGCACCCTAGGTGCATAAATGATTTCCTTTTAAATAATCATGCAGTTTATTCTAATAAATAAATTGTTTTAAGGCTGAAATGTAATTCTGCATCAATAGTCCTAAAACATGTAGAAACTCAGTCGATAAAACGGTAATTTAGTAAGTCTAACACGGAACACCTCGATGCGGCACGTACTACTAGGGTGCTCTTTAGAATAGATAACGTTGTGCGCCCTGTAAGACATAATTACTCATTCCTGTGGGCATTTTATCAACACTGAATACTCATATTCAGACCTACACTTCATTCTTAGACACGGTGGAATGACGAGGCTGTACATAGATGAGTTTGTTAGAATACCATACTTTCTTTGAATAGTTAAACGTCCTAAGAAAATATTTTCTGCTTCACTTTAAATTCCTACATCATAAAATGTTTCTCTTTGGATCGTTATCACAGATATTCATTATGTAGCAGTCATTAAAAGTCACTAAAAATTTGATAAATATTGAACATACCTATGGCAATTTTGAAAGCATAAACGCAGTCAGAGCGCAAGTGGACTTTGGAGCAGTGGGAACTGTGATAGTGGAACTGGGAACTGTGTGGGAACTATGGATAGTGGGAACTGTGATCCATGTACGGACTTTTGGGAGTTTAATTAGTCATTGGATCTATCAATTATTTTAGTCAAACTTGAATCACACGCGCTGTGTGCAGACGAAGCTTGTTCTTCTGGGAGGTAGGGCCTAGGAATATTCAATACTCCAGTGCAAATTCATGCGTCAAGGTACGTCATAATTGCGGTGCCAAATATTTTCATGTGTATTACAACCCCTTAGAGGTTGTGCTCAAGCCATCTGTTTCTGCTATGCAGTCCATTTCGGGGCGCATCAAAAGGCCTATGGTTGTATTTAGATTATGTATGCATCTGGGCACATGAGATTGAGCATCTAGGTGTGTATTATAAGGCATCTGGGTACATGAGATTAAGCATCTAGGTATGTGGTATAATGCATCTGGGTAAATGAGATTAAAGATCTAGATGTGTATTATAATGCATCTGGGTACATGAGATTAAGCATCTAGGCGTGTATTATAATGCATCTGGGTACATGAGATTAAGCATCTAGGGGTGTATTATAATGGTTCTGGGTACATGAGATTTAGCATCAAGGTGTGTATTATAATGCATCTTTGTGAAGATGCATACAGCTGGATGTACATAATAAACTTCCCCAGACAAATAGATGACTTCAACATTCCTGGATTATAAGAGGTATAAAGACGCTCAGATTTTGAGAGTTTTTCGTCGAATGAAAAGATAGGATAATTCGAGAACTTCAAAAAAGTACGAATCCTTTTACCATGGTGCTAAAGAATGTAATGTAACAATTTTGTAATACGTGCGATTATGAGAGCTGTACTCCAGTATAATTATGCCCCGGAAGAACTTTAACAACACAGTACGCAGGCTTTCACCGCGCTGTAAAAATTACATGCTTTACAAGAATAGCAAAAAAACTTGAATGAAAAACATAGACATATTGCTCTGAATTATACTGAGCACACAGCCGAACATTCCACCCCGTGTTTGATTTCCGCACCGTATCTAAATAACGTAACATTAACGCTAGTTTTCGCACATGCCCTTCAACGTTCTCTACCGCTGCCAAAGTAATAATTGCCCGTCCGGCGGCTTCATGGTCTAGCTCTCAAAGCTTCAATAATAAGCAAGAACACAATAAGAATAATACGGAAACTAAGCTAGGGAAATATTTTTGGGCAACGGTAACTCGAAGAAATATTTTTTCCATACCAGTAAGAACACCAAACAAGGAAAACATTCAAAATAATTATCCAAGTTCAAATGAATCAAGATAATTATAATCAATCGGCGGTTCGACGGAATAGCATCTAATTAGAACTACCCAAACGTTCAAATTAATTTTGCTACGAGAAAACAAATTCTGGCTACAGGGCTGTTACAAATATTCCAGCCCACAATACAAATTCTGGCTACCGGGCAGTTACAAATATTCCAGCCCACGATACAAATTCTTGAATGTTTGCAAACCATGAAGTAGCTGTTCACTTTATCTATAAAAAATTAATTGTAGGATATTTTGAACGATTAAAAGTAATCGAGTGAAATATCAAATTTGTTCCAAATGTTGAACTCTATTAAAATTCACATTTTATTACGCTGATCAATAAATCAGCCTCTTTCCTACCCTGATGTCGAAATGAAAGTGGTCTGGCCTATTTTGTTTCAAGCTAGGACAATTGAGCAAATTTACATACAGTGTTTATGCTAAACCTAAATTTGACCTAGAAAAGGTATGCGTTTCCCAAAAGAGTGGAGTCATATATTGTCCAAATTTTCCATATATTTTTCAAGTGGTGTCATACATTTCCCAAAAGACAAGCGTCATATGTTTTCTGTCAGGCTTGAGTGCAGTGCCGGTAGCAATGAATGCTAATGAATGTAGGTCACTGTAATTATCATCTCCTCCACCCACACACCGTACGTTGCATAATCTGCGTATCTCATCGTTCGGAGTCCACAGATCTGGTGAAAAGTTATTATGCCATGAACTTCGATGGATTTCCCATTTTTTATTTTAATCCGGTGAAAAGATCTTTGAGAAAAACTTCGGATCTTTGATACAGACGGATCCATGTACGGACTTTTAGATCCATGTACAGACTTTCGGATCCATGTACGGACTTTTGGATCCATGTACGGACTTTTGGATCCATGTACAGACTTTTGGATCCATGTACGGACTTTTGGATGAGAGAGAATTAAGAAAATTTTGGATCCATGTACGGACCCATGTACATGTATCGTGTACACATGTATGGATAAGGAGGCGCAAGTGGTGTGGCTGTGCACTATGAAGGGGCCCCGTACTTCTCCTTCTCAATCGGATATCATCAACAACAGTCCCGGGAATATCAATAAATACAGAATGTTTCACTTTCCCATATCGAATAAATTGTGTTTGATATTACAACTCTCAAAGATCAACGTACGAGTAGAACCTCGGCAGTTCTACCTCTAGAGCTAGTTCATAAGTGGCCGAAACATACATACGAGACAAAAAATATATTTGTATCGTAAGTTATCATACCTAAATGCTTAAAAACTGTAATTAAAAATTGATTCAGACGTGATGTTAAATGAATAATAATCTCGTCGTCCAGCTCACTATTATTATTTTAAAGTTTTGCCTGTAACATACATACATATATACGGCAGAAGTAAGTGTAACTTATAGGCTTCATAGTAGGCACTCCTGACTAATATTGACTGCAATATTGTGATCCGGCAGTGGAACGACAAAGTATTTATTTCACAGTTCACAAGTGGATTCAGAAGCATCTTTAAGATGAAAAACTCGGAGGTTTCGTGAGCAAAAAAACATTTGGCAGTAGTGGTGGTCGTGTCGATCAGATAGGAAGAAGACCAGAAGAGCACGCCCAGTTATGCGAAGTTATTTCAACGGTGCTTTTGTTGTTGACGCGAGTGCTGCGGTCACGAACTTTCTTAGGAATATCATGGACTACATGAAACACCTCTCGCTCTTACCTGGGTCTCGTACGCGACGAATTGCTGCGCCGGCAGTCTCACAAGGATGCCCCGTTGCCCAATGTATGTGCGCTTACTTCTTCTTTCTTATTTGTTCATCTAATATAACAGTGCGTAATATTAATCCAGTACGAAATTTGAAGCTCTACTTCGTGGAACACCGAATTACACTGTTCTGTTTTCACGACTGAAAAAAAAAATCAAATACTGAATTTAGGGCAGGCAAAGAAACTGTAAAATAATTTAGAACAAGACAAATATATTCAAAAATTAAACCGTTTTAGGTAATTTACACCTCGTGTTACGTTCACTCGTGTCACACTTCGGAAATGGACCACTCGCAAACTGAAGTATTGCAACTGACGGTGCACGCGGTGACAGGCATTCTTCTTTCACTCGGGGCCGCAAAAGCTGCAGATCATGGCACTAGAGCAGTTCTGTTCAAACGGAACACCTCACCACACCACGCTCGCTCAACGACTGAAACGAGAGGTTCTCCGCTAGCGACTGTCTATTTTCCAGCCGCTGACGGCCTGCTTTGTACGCCTGGAAAAAGGGAGGTTAGGGAGGGGAAAGAGCTCGTGTTCCTTTCTCTGCCTCTTTTCTCACATTACTGTCATGTTTCGTGTCACTCACGGTTCCTTCATCACACGTTTGTAAGACAGGGACGGGATTCCGAATGAATTCGTAATTATTTCCAACTGAATATTTGAAACAGATAAATCCAAGCTAAATTCTCTTCTCGCAATCGAGCTTTAAGATTTTTCGAGCCAGTCTCTAGTGTTATTTGCCCCCTTCCTCTGAGTGGAAACATTACAATTTATTTTGAGTCAATTTCTGAGAAAGAATTAAGTCATTTTGCAAACGTAATTCAACGCTTCTCAAATTTTCCGACCTTTCACTCAACGCTAGAGGATGGTTTTCTCTTTTATTAGGAAAAGGTTATATTTTTACTTGGCGTATTTCTTTATAATGATTTTCGAAACTTACAGCCAACTCAACGTAATTGCGAGACACGATTTCGAAAATTCAAACGACAATCAATAAACCTAACTAAGGGGAACAAATGTATGAGACAAAATTATTCGTATGTGTAATGCAAACTTACATATTTTACGATCCCAAGGTAAAAGCTCAATAGAACACCGCTATCATTATTATAATGCTTCTACTGCATAGTTATGGTACTAAAGACTTGTGAAAATAATCTTGAACTCTAAACTACGACACATGTCTAGTTTTCGAGTCATTAATGAACATGACGAAAATCAGGGGGCTTCAGAGTCCTCTGCTTCAATGGTGTCGAGTTAGTGGAGGTCCACCACTTGGTCCTAGATTCTCTCGCGTACCTGGGAGGAACGATGTCTCAAAGTGGCATTGAATCGATGTGGTCGTCAGCTCATCTCTGCTATTATAATAACAGCATTCGTGTATTTATATAAATATAAATATATACATGTATATGATTGACAGGAAATTTACTTTTTTCTTTTGAGATTAATATTTATTAAACTACGAGCTTTCGGCAAAATATATATGTATATATTTTATCTGAAACGCCTTTCACGTGCCACGACAGAGAACACTACTTGCGAGCGGCGCTGATATATGCGGCGGTGTCGAAGATATGATACTGAATATAGTAACGTAAATTAACGTGATCTAAGGGGAGCTAAATCTCTTACTTAATAGAACGCCTTATTTGAGTATTTTGGTTAACGTATTTTGTTGCATAGTTGACTTCAAGGGACACGCTCAGGAGCAGTTTTACCGAAAAAATCCGTTCATTTAAGAATAAAATACGGTAATTCCCGTCATTTTTGTGCGGCACGTTTACTCGTTCAATAAAATACGTCTGCAGTAAAATGGAAGTACACTCTACATCATTATTGGCGGGTAAAATAATAAAATGGCTTTCCATTAATTCAATTTTAGCGAGTGAAGATGGAGTACTACCCTGTCCAATTGCTAGAGAAATATTTACAACTAATTTGGTTATTTTGAAAGATAACAGTTGATAGTTGGAATCATTAACACTAGCTGGAATGCAGGGCCCGCGAATAATTCGCGGTTAGAATCTTTAAAAGGTGAAGTTTATGATCAAACTGTAGCATAGACACCGCGATGATCTTTTTATTTATTGACGAAGGGTGTGACACAAATAGATATTTACATTGATAGTCACAAGCGTATTAATATACAGATGAACGAGAAGTAGTCACAAGTAGCTTCGATGACCAGAGAATCTCTTTTGCATCTATGAGATGCAGAGCACGAAACAACAGTTAAAATATTCAGGAAAGATTTAGAGAGACAGATCGAAGACCCCAGCTTGCTCATGAGTCAGTCGACGCTCACTCTTGGAAGCCCAAGTAGTTTCAAATTATGTGAATTATGCTCATTACTGGGCCGCAGCGCTTTCGAATATGAACTTATTTTTTGAGTCATTCTGTTGAATTTCGATGAAGGAAACGGAGAATGCGTCATCATAGGCCTAACAAAGCAGGTGTGTGCTTGATGCGTTAAAGATACGAAGTTGCTCGTGAAGAAGCAACGCATGGTGCGTCTTGACTGGAGGAAGCAACTGCATTAGTTGCATTTGTGTGAGATGGGTATGGCTGGGTAATTGTCCTTGGTTCTTGGTAATTTTGTCCTTGTCTTCAATTCGAGTATCAAAACACGAGGTCATTGAAGAAAGCGTGGCTCTGGACTGTGCTTGATTTCCTGTGTTTAGTTTTGAGAGAATGGATACCCGAAATGGAGGAGGAAACAGAATGCCTGCAGATTTCCCTTCAATGGAAATTGAAGCATTTTGAAATTCAAACCCTAACCAAAACCGGGCCCATCGCGTACGTTAGGGTCGATCACTGATGTAGAATTGTCTGCGCAGAGCTGCGAGTCTGCCCTGCCTAACTCGCTTGCAGAGGCATCCATCATGTTGGCAGCCCATGGGGGAGGTGACTGGTCAAATGGTCGGCCAGAACGTGAGATGGCCTCACGTAAAAGCTGCACTGGCTAGACTTGAAATATTTTCTCAAATAATGTACCTACTTGCCTGCTGCTGCATCAAAGAGTCACAACTCTGCTTGCTTTTGGTCGTTTGGAAAATATTTACCAATCAAATTGTAACACAGACATAGTTCTGTTGTTTTTTCTTGTTGTTGCAATGTAAGATTCTTCTGAAAAATTCATACTGCCAACCAAGGAGTAGAGAAAAACATGATATCTTTTGAAACAAGTGCAAATAAATTTTCGCTCCAAAATCATACCTCACCAGTACGATCGCAACAGCTCACCTGCGCAATGGAAACGAGGACGCTGGAGGTGAGGTCCGAGTACGAACTGCCGTGTTGTACAGCCATAACTCGTCAGTTAATTAACACAATCAGCTGCCTTAGTTTATATCAGAGGAGGAAATGTTCTCTGCACGACTGCTTGGCATTGCGCATCCGACTGAACCGGGTTGGAAAGGACAACACTTTAGCCAGAAAAATAACAAGCAGCATTTTTGTGCTGTTCTATGTTACGGTTCATTCGTCTGTAATTTTGGGAACTATACACATCTATAATGATTTGTTCTAATGATGCTTTGAACCAATGCACTATACTCTACTGAAATTATTATTTATGCCTGAATTATGAGATTAGTTTACCAGAAAATTACATGTATCAGATGATCTTACTTTCATAGGGTATTGATAATTTTAGGAAAATAGTAGTTCAAGTATCAAGCAAATGATACTCGTCACTGCCAGTATAAAAATAAAGACAAAGGAAATGGGGATGAAATCTATGAACTCCAAACCGGATTCCATGTTAATAAATATTATCATATTGGTTCTGATTCTCATATTAAGAATAAAACTAACAAGGAATGGACACGTAAGTCTTACAAATCGTACTGTACGACCGTAAATAAGCAAAGCAAGTTGAAAGAATTCCTATTTAGAATAAATATTCTTCAATCCGGTATGCATGCGAGTGAATCACTAATCCACCACTAAGGTTGTACAGTAGTGTACGCTCTGGCCGGAGCATTCTATTCATCAGACGTCTAGACGTGTAATTCAAAATTTTCATCACACTTCATACGTTTTCCACTAGTGTCTGAACGTCCGATGAGTTATCCATGCTCTACACTCAAATACGAATGCGTTCGACTTAATTTAGCTTGGCAAAAACGACTCATAAATATAAATTACATTGAACCTAAACTGTGGAAATACATTTTCGATGACAGGGATTTAATATGCGCCACAGGTTTTTGATACAGTTGTGGTGGTCACGCATCGTGTAAGACGTGGTACAGCGTACACGACGTGGAACGCCACTCTGCCGTACCACGCACATGCGTTCCGTTTACGAAAACACATCTTACCAACTCTGAAGGTGCATACTTCTGAATGTGTATAGGGATTTTTCTCTTTTAACAGCTATAACAGCTTTTGTACAATCACGACATTTCAGCTAAATTATATTTATAGTGTATGAAATACGGGAGTGTTTTAAACTTTAGGAAATCGGAATGATTTCCTTGGTGTTAACAAAAATCGAGCGCTCTTGAAATTCTTTCGTGCAAATTTCCGCGATCGACGTCCCGCAGCTGCGAGGACTGGGTTAGCACAGCAAGTGTTGGCTTTGGTTAGCAGGAAAACGTGAGGCGGAAAAGCTCTCTTCCTTGATGGTACGGAAAGTCCTCCCCGCAGGATCTCAGTTTTCATTATTTCAGGCATGTACGATCGAAGAAAAGAGTTTTAGAATTCTAAATAAAGGAAAAACGGTTATTGTAGAAGTGGGCTGAGTTACTACGTGTTTTGGGGAAGGAATAGTTATGAAGGACTTATCATGAAACTCAAATGCAACAAAAATCCAAACGATTAATGAAGTAAATTTATAGGCTAATGAGCCTTGAGAAACAGCAACTATTGGAAATGATCAAGAAAAATAATATGACGAACTTTGATATGAATAAAACATTATTTCTGTGAAACATTCTCGCTGAACATGGCCAGCCATCGTAACTCTGACGTAAATGTTCGCTGCAAATAGGAAACGGAGAATGAGTGGATTCTTTTAGACATTTTTGCTACCTAAAATTACATGGCGCTTTTAATTCACCATAGCGACAGGTGGTTGTACCATAATACTTCGTTGCGAAATTAGAACCACTAATGAATTACAGCTACGATTCGGTAGCACAAATAGTCGTCAATTTTACCAGTCCCTAAAACATAGGGCCGAATAGTTACGGAAAGAAGTCACGCAATATAGAGATCACAGAATTCTAGCTACGAGATCTTAGGTTGAACGGTTCACTATCTCTTTGAGGAAGAAAAGATCGTATTTTGGAACCTTGGTCGTATGATACAAAAGTATGGCAGACCCGAACAAAATTATTACAGGCATGTTATTAGGTGTGGGTAAACGTACACGGGAAACAGTGTGTGTGTGTAATTGAATCCTAAGTGCCACATTGCAGATTACACTCTAATCCTCTGATAATCACTTTCTCGTGGTAAGAGATGTTTTGCTTAGGGTGTATCTTTTCAACGCCAAAATGAAACGAAAGTGTTGACATCATGAATAAATGAACAGAATAATTCCCATCCAGTCCTGGCCTACAGAATTTAAATTTATATTTTCAGACGTGCATTGATTCTCCCGTTTCTGTCTGAACCTAAGTCTGGAAGTAAAATAGTATTCATTATGAACATTCTTGCCGCGTTTAAATAATACGCAGGCAGAACGACGCATGATGAGGCGCTATAGTTTCTAGCTCGTTGTTTGAAGAAAGCAAATAAATGCTCAATGATGTGAATTTTTTATTGACGTTTCTGCTTATTTCAAATTTCACCAACTCTCTGTTCTAATAAAAATCATGGTTAGTTTGGCTCCTGGGTGTTTTTCTTCTTCTTCAGATAACGTATCATCGAAGACAGAAAATCGTACAGATCCAACCTTCTGTATCTTGCGTACGAAAGTGAGATTTTTCGTCATGTAATCACTATTAGGAAAATAGTGAGGAAATAGTAATCACATGTTATAGTGAGGAAAAGGAGAGAATATCAGTGAGTACGCTTAACAATTTGCTCCTGACTCAAGGCGCTGCAGACGGCAGTCCTAGCAGACCTGACATAATTTTCTCTAACGTGAACAAATGACAAGGACAAAAAAGAAAGTAAGAAATAAATCCGTTTGCCCATTCCTCCCCAGACACAGATGTCTGCAACCAGTAATTACAGCAGGCCTAAAGCACGATAGAAGACATTTTATACCATTGTAAACAAACAACGAAGACGAGAAGAAAGTAAGAAATAAACACGTTTGCCCATATCTCCTCAGGCACGAGCGCTCACAACCGCTCAAGACGGCAGGCCTAGAATCAGACTGGAGTCGGGCGGGACGAGATGAGATGGTTCTAGAAACTGAAAGTGAAGCTCAAGGTCAACTTAGATCCGGGGTCGGTGGCAGGGCTAAGCTACGGAAATGCACGCGGGCTGATCAGAGCAGGCAGAGCTAGCTGCCAACACTGTGCTGCTGGACCCATCACTTCATGTGAACGGTCGCCTCTTTTCAAGCTGATTGATCATAATTCAATTTCAAAGAAAGGAGATGGCTGGTCAAGTCCCTTAAGAAATTAGTAAAAATTGGACCGAGGGGCATAGGTTTAGATGATTAAAAATAAATGTTCCTTATCATCAATACATATTAGGTAATTATGAAATTGAGTATGTAAAATTGAAAATGATTTTTATTTTGGTGGGTTCTAATGACTTTACATGATATTTTACGTGTATTGCGCCAGCCCACTCTGAAATACTTCCAATTGATCATTATTATCGACCCTACCGCTATGCGTCGAGAGCCAGAAGGTGCGTTAGGTCTGATTTGTGGTTCATTTTAAAACACTTGCTTCGTATGGCGCAATGTTCTCTCCTCCTTGAGTCTTGGCCAGGCCGAACTACACCTAATGCATGGATTCCATGCAAAGTTATTGAGGTGAGTTCAAAGCTTCGCTGAGCTCAAGGAGAGGAACTTAAGTTTGCAGCCTGTCATATATTTGAAATAAGTCCTTGCGACCGCGTCTTTGTTGTTGTATCATTTACACTACGGGTAGTAAACTCTTCAAGAACTAGAAACTAGAAAGGAAAGTCATACAATGATTGCAAAATTCATTTTATTCTCACTCATTTAAACTACCGACACTCTTTTAAAAATTATCAACTAGTCAAGAGACAAAGAATGAAATGCACAGACATTTATCATTTCATAACGCAAGACAAAAGAGAGTTCAATCGTTTCACCGCAGCACACTTCCAGTTACGTCAATAGATTCTCCTCATTATTCTAAGCACAGGCGGAAAGACGACGTTCTTATTCACAGGCGTAGAAAAAGTACAACAGTGAGACAGAAGGCGTGAACAAATTTAAAAGCTCTGAAACGTGAACCAGAACTGGAAGGCACGAGAGGGTAAAAGAAATTCTCGGGTAACTTGATGTCCAAGCGAGGAGGGTCTGGGAACGCTGGTTCCGAAGGTTCGGTCACGTCCGTGAAAATGACGGTTGTTGACAGTTCTATTGCGACCGTGTTACTTTCATACGATGGAGTTCTGATGGAATAGGCGGCTTGAGACATCCGTTTCTCTCTATTTTCGATCAAGCCGTTACGTGTCCGAGTCAACTTTTGGACAGGAGGCTTAGTTGTACCTACAAAAGCTTCTTCACCACTGCCTTCGCGATGAATCAATTCAATATTTTCGTTTATGGCCGACGAATGCCCACTTCCTTCCTCCTCAATTCGGTCATCTTCCGCAAATGCGCTTCCAGCACCAAGGTGAGACCGTTCTGGACAAAAGGGTCCCACACAGAACGCGGGTGGGCTCGGCCTCAAGGGGCCCTCTGTGAGCAAAGCCCCCACCACCTTCGCCTGAGGGTTCGCTAAGGATCCCTGCAAGGAGAAAGCTATCTCAAGTGTCATCGACGTCATGAGATCTGAGCAACGGCCTTCCTCAAGCACATCTGCACACAAAAGGGAAAATTTGTCAAGCGTTGCATGCTTATGGGTTCTTTTGTGCACGATTTTTCTTCAAAATAAAGACAGTGTTGTGAACTTTTTTGCGCGTGTGATGCGAGTGGGTAGCCTAGTTTATGTGAGTGATAGAAGATCTTAGGTCTTTCTGCTGTGCTTATGGAATGCAAACCATTTACTAATAGCAATGAACAAGACGTAAATTCTTCACATTCTTAAAATATTTTGTTATGCATAGTTAAAACAAAGCATTAGGAGCTTGCCATTTTACCTGCAGTCCAATGAAACAATTTAATACATTCAATTATGATAAACTTTCAGGGTAAGTTTGAATATTTTTTCCTCGAGCGACTGCCTTTCTGTTGGGAGACGATCTGAATATGTGTTTGGTAATCGTTTTCGTAAAACTTAGGAAACCGCGTTACGAAACAACACTCACTGCAGTAGATATCCCCTGATAAATTATCAAGAATTTATCAGCGAGCGAATGACTCAAATGGAGAAGTTCCCCGTGCCCTCACCTTCCCTAGAGTGGGCCCTCGTGGTGTCCCTGGTCCTGAGCAGGGGCACCCACTGAGATGCTTGGTGCACGTCGCTGTCCCCGTACGCGCCCACCCTGAGCTCGCTCTCTCCGTCGCTCAAGACTTCACCGAGGAGTTGGTGTCTCACTCTGGTCCTCAGCTCCGTGCAGTTGTGGGTGATGTCTGAGGGGCTCACTCGCATGATGCACTGGGCCAGCACGTTCTGCCCGAAGGCGACAGGGGAGCGGCCTGCGCAGTCCCCCTTGCCGGCCCCTCTCAGAACTGTCAGTCCGCGCATGGGGTCCGAGTCCATGGCTATGACGTGCACCGAGAAACCTGCCCAAAGATGTTTCGATGCGTCTTTAAAGAAAATTTATCTGTTTTACCCTCCAGATTGTAAACTTGAAGCAACGTGAATCAAGTGCAGGTAGGCCTCGATACATGATGCGCTCGTTTCATGTACGGTGTGATGTGATCTTGACTCGAAAGACGTACAATTATTTCGAATAAATGGAACTAAAGTTTTTTAGCACTAATCTAATCGAGCATAGAACAAGAATGACAGATATCGAACGCTACCTGCATAAAAAAATCAGATATAGGTTGCTCTAAAACATTCCTGACTACTCGTACCTTCCTCGGAGACATTACGCACGCTGCGTCCAAAGAGGAGAGGTTTGCCTCTCAGGTACCCCGGTCGCCCGCTACGTTCACGAACTAACTTTTGTTCGTCTTGAATCCACCGATATTCTACACTGAACTTCTGTTTTAAGTTCAGTTCAACTTCAAAACTTTCATCGGAAGAATGACGGGACTGCTGAGGGTTCAATTGTTTCGTGCAAATGTCCTTGACTGAAACTTTTGCAGTGACTGATTTGATGCCTTCCGACCCATTGTGAAAAATCACGTAGTTGACTTCGGTGACGACGTCACACTGTGACAGCACTGCTTTGGGATCAGAGGCATTGTAACAAACTGTTCCCGGTGATGTAAAGCACAAAATAGCTCGTACTTTACAGAGTACTGTGTCGTTAAAAATCGATGGCTCATCTTCAAGGAGAATGAAGTTTTCAGAGGACTCCAATTTCGCTCTGTAATTCGTAGAATTCGTAGACATGTTTCGGATCACTTGGTTTTCTGAAGGAGTCGAGTCACTTGGGGTAAGTTCAATACCAACAGCAACATGATCAGTAATGTTCGCACTTGTTGAAGTGGAATCCGCAGTGGACGCCGGGCCTGGAGTTGTGGGAGTAACTGTTGAAGTGACATCAGAAGAAACGTTCAGAAGCTCTGTGGCTCCAATGGAATTGTTCACTGAGGCACCAGTTGAGGTGGACGGAATAGAGGGACCTTCAGCGATGGTCGTAGATGAGCTTGTGGACGAAGTCGAAGTTGACTCAGTAGGAGTTGCGGTCGTGTCTTCTTCTTCCCATCGCTAGAACAGAATGATTAGGAATGAGTCGAAAAAGAAAAAGGAAAGTGAAATCGTTTATTCCGAAATCAGTCTCATATAAAATATAGATCAATCGTTTTTTCAATTAGTAAAATTACAGCCTTAAAATTAAAACATGAAAGTCTCGAAGAAACTTCTAATTGGGATTTGTATGACTACAATCTAAAAATTACAAGTGAATGTCACATTAAAACTTTGGATCGTGATTCTAGATTCGCTCCTAAGCACGAAAAGTAAAGCGCGGTACGGTGAAAAGTGAAGCGCGAACACCGTGTTTACTGCAAACTTATGCTACACTCTCACAGTTTTAAATGTGTACTGCAAGTTGAATTTGAGCCACTGCGTCCGAAATAAGTTTTAAATCTATCAAAAATTTATTGTTTATAAATAAATTTCCAACTAACCTCAGTTGACTTCATCACTTCTTATTTACCTTTATGTATCGTTCACTAATCAAGCATATATTTAACAATTTCGCCCCCGAGTTTATCATGCATAACCCATGAACTTAGTTTGCCTTATCAGCCCCACCCAAGAATAATAAATACTAATAAATGCTAAGGTCATTGCTCTCATTCAGACTTCAGCTCTAAAATTTATGTGTTGGTATAGTTATCTCTTCGAGATGGCAAATAATGTTCCATAAAAAATAAATCCATTCTTATCTAATGGCTTAAATCTGACGGTCGTTGTTATTGTTGGCTCTGAGCGATACTCGAACAATTAAGTGCGGAGGCGGTGGGATACAGAAAAAATGAATTTTACATTGTTCAAAGCAGTCGAAGCACAAGAATTCTTTTTCAAGCTTACTGATCACTTCCTAGTGTACGTCTTACCTCCCGATTGACTTTCTGCATCGCAGTCTAAGATGAACTAACTGTTGTTTACAATCGCGTTTGCATGGAGAATAAAAACTGAGCAAAGGCTCAGTAACTTATATCTGAGAGTGTAAAGCAAAATATTTCTCTTCACAAATTTTCCTTCAATTCTAGAACGGCCCGTGCCGAGCGGCGAGAATTTAACATAGAAATCAAGCCGAAAGTACGAAATTCTGCACACCTCGAACAGCAGTGACGGCTGTATGAGCACGTCGAAGCCGGTGTAGGATGACGGATGTAAAGATTTGTCCTTTGATTGCTTGAAATTCAAATGAACTTGGCGGTGGCACTCGGTTTTGAAGTCGGTGAGGTATTTCAGCAGCGACTCAGCCTCGCAACTCGAGGTGAACATGGCTGAGGGAACTCCTGTCAAACACACACAAGTTTCAAATTGAGTTAACGGCGGATCATCTCCCTAGACTGAAGAGGGAAGCTTTTGTCAGATAAAACGGCGAGGAGTTTGTTTAATCTCTTTAAAACATTTTTTAGGAGAATATAAGTGCAGATTCATGTCTTGGCGCACTTGTATTATTTATATTGTGAACTAGCATTGGATCTTAACTTTAGCGCCCGGCGCTCAACATCATGGACTGAATTATGAAGAAGTACGAGTATATTAAGATGGCTGGTGTAGACAAAACAGAAAATATTTTTTTCTGACTCAAGAAATAAATAACAGTGCCAGCCACTGTTGACATTTTGTAAGCAAACAAATAATTTTCAAAGTTCCTAATACACATCTTTTACAGTCTGACACCACTTAGAAAGATGTAAAACATACCGATGGGGAAGAGGCTGCCCTCATACGACACTCCCCACACCAAGTCCCCATGTTTGTAAGGCTTGTTGGGCGGCGTCGGTGCACGGCCTCCGAGCGACGCCTCGTCATCAGAGGAAGACAAGATGTCTCTCCTCCAAACTTGCGAGACTTTCTGGAAGTCTTCTGCAGTCCTTATCACCTACGCAAGTGAATATAAATAATTTGTGTAATTGATGTACTCTTTTCAGTGGGAGACATGTGTACAAGAAACAAATCTGCTGGTATTTTTTGTTTAACATACATAAGCTACCATTTTTTGGATTGACACATCCGCTGCTAATTCTTATCAAAAGCTGATTAATGAAAAATAAATCTACTAACACAACAGCTCTGTGACTGCCGTAGATAAGTAACAATTTTTCGACGAGTTTACTAAGCTAAAGAACCACTTTTCATGTTTCACATTTCTTTTCATCTTTTCAGTTGAGAGAATATTCTTCAAAGAGTCGTTTGGCCAACGTTCAAAGTTTAGTAAGCATGCCGAAAGCATCATTTCGGAAAGTGATAAGAAAATCACAAATGGGGGTGACAATCTAATGGATGAAGCCCGCTGTACATACCTAGCTCTTGAAGCTCAGTTGTATGGAATAAAAGTACTTTAGATCATGTCTAATGAGTGAAGAATTATTTTAACGGAGCAGTTCTGCTCAGACTTAGCGGCAATACGGTATCGAGGTTAGAGTAAAAGAAAATTAAGAAAATTCAAATTAAAGAACAATCTTAATTTTGCACGACTTCTTCCTTAATAGGGAGGACGTACCTGAGTACACATACATCTGATGCAAACAATGCTTACAAAGACGGCTGCAAAACAGCCGTGCAGGACTGCTAGTAAAGTGGAGTAGTGCCATTTTGAATGGTGTCTTGAGAAATTACCTACTTCATTCTGTTTAAATAGTGATAAGATTAATAAATTTGGTGGAAAATATTTGTCTCTTATCAAATAAAAATACATATTTACAGTGGAACCCCTTCAATATAAACGCTATGAAAAATATAAAATAAAACGTTTCTGTACAGTAGTTCACCTCATTCGCTACAAAATGTAATGGCAAATTAAAATGTTGACTTCAGCGAATTACGCTGCGGTGCGTCAAATACTAAGTATATGACCAACTTCTCGCAAGGACAGAGCGCAGTGAATATTTGGCTATATTTCAGCTTTCACATCCACAGCAAAGGATGGGGAAAGGTAAAACGCTTTTTCTTTCTCGCATCAGAAATTACTCTCTTCTCAAAATACTGTATAGGCACACACGCTTGCCAGTGTGTTCTCCGAGTGAGGTATTCGCCATTTCTTTTAATTTCTCAGCCGTTTGCTCTTCATCTCATGATGAAACACGCCAGCTCAAGAAACAAGACAGCTCCCCGCTCATTGCATAAACTGCACACAAAAGTGATTTACGAGGGACACCACAACGATTTCAGCAATCGCAGACATTGTTGCGAGTGTGGGTAAGAATTTCATTAAGTGCAAGACTCCCTCCCCTATTCCTCCACTCATGCAATTCGTCACGATGAACGGCGAAGATCAATGGAAGATAAAGTTTACCTTCACCGGTGGAAAAGAAGTCCTTTGCACGAGGTTGTCTGTGATGATACAGAAGAGGTTTGGATTCGTGGTGTCGATCGAGTATTCTGTGTTGTGGTGCTGCAGCACCCACTTCTGGACGCAGTAGCGCGAGTCACCTGAAGTAGAGAACATTGGTGCAAAACCAATTTATAATCATAGCACTCAAGAAGTGTAGTTAGAATTTATATAGCGGTAGCATGGACGATGTTTTAATCAAAATCATTTTACGCTAGGTTCCGTACAGCCCGAACAACAAAGTTAGCGGGTCTCGGAGCTTTTTATTCCAGTTTAGCGAGTGCACCGAGTAACAGATGCGAGATTGACTGTGGTATTTGTGTTTAGCTTGCATAATTACCCCCTAGGTAAAAATTTGCACTGTTTTTAACGTATAAGTTTGGTCCAAATTTCAATGCAATTTTTTACTCCTTGCATCAATATTGACGAGAATAAAAGACAAGACGTGCACTTAGTATTCCTGGATCAGCAGCCCTCACCAGCGAGCGGTCGGGGCGCAGTGAGGCACCCGCTGAAGGCGCGTCTGTCGTCAGCGGCACAGTCTCGGTCACAGCAGCAGTTGACGTCACACGACTCAACCTGCAACCAGTCGTTTAAATTTAAATTAATTTAAATTCACTTCGAGATCAGATTTTCATTGGTAGATTATTTACATTCTGGCAGAAGTTTTTTAAAAGTGTTCTCGACTGTTCTAGTTTTTCAGCCTCGCAAAATTATTCCAGTTTAATGCGGGTTAAGGTTAAAGCTCTCATAAAGTTTGAAATCATTTTGATACAAACTATATTTAATTGTAAATTTTTAATTTTGATTTATCCTCATCCTAAATCAAATAAATTATTCTGATTAACCTGAACTTTGAGGTATATTGTATGGGGTTATCGATAGTTCTATCATCTGCTTGTGATTAGATGTTTTAAAACCACTCTTGATATATTTCACTGATTGTGTTTGCTCTTTTCCTTTCTCACGGATGGGAACATGCAACACAGAGGCTGCTCTAGTACAATATAATATACGTAGTACGTACCTTGATATCGCAAGAACAATAGTCATCCAGGAACATAGACTGGCGAACACTGAAGTCTTCTTCGTACTCCGGGGATTCTTTTTCCAAAGGGGGCGGTTCTGTGGCTGACTCCGGTGCAGACGAATTCGTAAATTCCAAGGTATCGTTCGAGAAAACGTCATCAAAGCTCGGTGTGGTCGTCAAATTTACATCGAAAGTTTCATTTCCAAAGGCTGAAGAATCCGGAACACTATCTGAAATTGGACTAGGGCTTCGTGTGGTTTGGTCCAATGCTTCAGCACTTGCAGCCTCCGCGTCAATGGAGCTGCTGGAGTTTGCGTCAGCGCTGCGCAGCTCAGGCGTACTGGTCGAGTCCAGGGTGCTGTCAGGGACGGGCAAAGACGAAGAGTTTGTACCATTGGTTTGCACGTTTGGTGGAAGAGATGAGCTAGCTTCAACAGTCTGCTCTCCTTCTGGAAGCTCAATGATCTTCTTTGATTCGCCCTTCGAAATCGAAATCAGGCACAACAAACACAACACGAAGACTAGGCGCTTACAAAAAGTCATCATTGAAATTTTACTGTCCTTCACACAGGAATCAGGGTTGCCACTATTCTTCTCACTTACACCTTTTGGGGCTTAACAGGTTTCGAGTTATTTAACCACGTTCATGAACGGCGTACAACAAACATTCATTTATTAAACGAAACGCGTTACAAATAAAATGAAGTCTCACAAAGTGACTAAGTTTCAAGGCAAATCTGCAAGTGCACATCAGGACTTTCCCAGCCCACAAAAGATCACTATTCTTGTTTCAGGTGATGACTCCATGCTTGTCAAAGCCGCGCATGATGATGCCCAAGTCCAAGACGACCTGAAACGATGCATTCCATGAAAATGTTGCAAAATATGTACTAGTTCTATCCCGGAGCATTACAAATTGAGGTAAAATTCCAATGCAAAATTGCACGTGGAATGTAAATATCATGATGAGCAATACAGAAATTTAGCTTGATAAGTTCCTGGAATAGACTTTAACTCTTTAGATGATGAACTAGAACCGTTGTTTCTATTTTAATTTTTGAAATAAACCCAGATAGAAACCAGCTATAATTATTACGCCGTAGTGATATTAAAAATAATCTATCGTATATTTGATGTCATTGAAACCACCATTGAGAACGTTACTTGTAACCACGTTACAAGTAACGAAGCTTCACTTGTAACCAGAAAAATGTTATCAATCTTATCATCTTTTATTTTCAGTAAAAGTTTCAAGCTGAATGGAAGCAATTCGGATTCTAATATCATGATTGATAAGGTTGGAGTTCTTTGAGCTCAGGAATGTATGTATATACTCGTACATACATAAATCCACTGCTCGATTTCTGTTTTCCGTTAATTTTAAGTTGTGGTGATGTAAGAGCTCATTTGTAACTATGCGGGAAATCCATTGGTTGCTAAGTAACAGCTCATTTGTATCTATTCTAGTAATTCATTTGCAGCGGTACTAATAATCCCACAACATCCAGCAGCTGTGCCAGTAACCAGTCAGGATTAATGCGAATTACAAAATTCTGCTAAAATTCTGCAACACACTGGACGGTCATGTTTCAGAGCATTCTGTTTTCCATCATGCATGCTCCACCCACCCGCATATTTGCACATACTACACTTCTTTTTATATTTATTGTTAATATATTCAATGTAGATCCAAAGGTTAACGTGAGTGAAACTTAAGAACGTTTCGTTTTTTTTTTAAATTTGGAAACGCCCCCCAACTGACCCGTCCGGCGGGGGTGGTGCGGAGCCGGAAGCGCTCACAGGGGGAGAAGATGTAGTCCGTGGTCAGCAGCTGGGGGCCCCCACCCACGAAATGACGCCGCAGCTCCTCCAGAAAACTGCCTGCGGAGTACAAGGTTGCCGCACAAGGTTGAAGGTAAACCTAAGTCAAAATTCATCAGAGCTTTAATTTCAATTTTTTAAAGCAATAAAAATTGCGTTTTTAACGATTTGGC
>VOMN01082715.1:0-16056 GCA_014899125.1 Orchestia grillus | reverse complement strand
TGCTCCTTTCTATCACTACTACTGCTCCTTTCTATCACTCAGTGGATGCACGCTTGTGCAAGTTCCCAGCGATTGGGCAGCGGTGATGTGTTTGTTTTTCTGTCGAGTCTCCAAGTGTGACCAAGGAGTTTGGAGCCTTCCTTGTTGGGGTGATTCTGCTCCAATTCCAGAAATAGTCCTGCCTGACTCCTTTGCTCATGAAAAATGTTTTAAGTCCTCTTCCAATAGGTGGACCAGCAATACGGGGGCCAAATCCTCTCACTAAAGTGCACTCTTGTGTTTTGTAGATGTTGTTCTCAGCAGCGCTGCACAGCAAGGAAGGCTTCAGAAGTTCCCCTGGCCCCGGCAGCTACAGGACCAACGGCACCAGCAGCCGTGCGGGGGCCTCTGCCAAGCCCAACGGTGCTGAGAGCAGGAGCAAAAATGGCGCCGCTCCTCCCTCGTCTACTAAATCAAGCCAGGTAAATGTAATACAAGGGTAAATCTGCCTGGTAATTGTAATGTAAGGGTAAATCTGCCAGGTAAATGTAATACAAGGGTAAATCTGCCTGGTAAATGTAATGTAAGAGTAAATCTGTCTGGTAAATGTAATACAAGGGTAAATCTGCCTGGTAAATCTGTAATGAAACTGCATTTATTTTTTTACGGAAGATAAGCGCCCTCCTTATGAAGCAGGAGAGTTGTGTTAGCGATGCAGATAGCAATTAAAGCTTGTGTGCTGCTGGGTGCTCTGGGTTGTATTCGAATGCTTTATTCAATTTGTATAGATATTGAAGTCGTCATATGTTCATATTGTGGTGTTGCTCTTAATTTGAGTTTGAGGTTATTCGGAAAATTATTTGTCATCAAATGCAATTTTACTCAAACTTTTGTCTTATTGGATTTAGCGTTTTAATTGGAAGACGATTTTATTGGATACTTTTTAAAATAATGGCGAACGTTATGAAATAACTTATTGTCATCTTTTCGTAAAGTGTTTCATTCATTTCTAGCATTTCAGTCACTTTTCCAGCATAAATTTTGTTCCAAGCTAAGCCATTTTTCTGACGTTTTCCTCCGGGATGTAAACTGCCCATGTAAAATATCGTCTTTTTCATAAAATATTGCATTTATTGGTATTCTTTCTGTTAGTTTTAAAGTATGTACTTGGCTTTGACTGGGGACATTTTTCTGACGTCTTTCTCTGTGTCTCCAGGGGCCTCGAGAAGGAGGTGCAGAGACGGAGGCGGAGGCTGCCATCGACCGACTCCTGCACTCCTCGGACAACTTCCACAAGATGCAGCTCAGCCCGCGGGGCCTTACAAAGTGAGATGTTCTTTCCTCCACCATGTCCCGATGCACTAATTTGTGGTTACTTGCCTCTAATGTGTACGACCACTCAGAAACTCCGAAATCTCTGCAACTTTCAGTTTTGTAACGGAGGCAGAAGATACTGAAGTGCCGGTTACTTATAACATCCCTACTGCTTCTATTACTGGTGTCACCTTCCACATTCGGAGTTATGTCGTTACGGCAACATCTGTAACCTGGTACCATTTCTCTACTATTGATGCTGCAACGGTCCACCACTTAACAGATGCTAAAATTGTCGGAATGGTGAAAATGGAAGTGCGAGTAAAAAGTGTGAAAAGTAAAAGAGATAGTCCTGGAGGCCTCTGGTCTCGAAGGTGCCAGATTTGGGAGGTGCAATTTCTTCTAATAATAGTATCATAACATGATGTGCTACACTGCACAACCCTCAACTGCCCCATGTACCGAATTGTAACACTCAATATAATAATTTTAACGTATCATTTTTTGTTTGAACTACAAAAAAGCAACCTTCCAGCAGGAAATATTGTCCTTCTGTTATACCTATTTAGCACCCGATGGAGCATTAAAGTGCTTTCAAGAGCTAGCATGTATAATTTGAAAAAGTGTTAGTCAGCTAGGAAATAATTTAGGTAGTGAAGGATTTACCACGAATCAGTGTCATGGACGCACCTCTATGATTCATTTTCCAGAGAGGACGTGAACAAATCTTACCGGCGCCTGGCAGCACTCGTTCACCCTGACAAGTGTCAGGCTCCTGGAGCTGAGGAGGCTTTCAAACGACTGGCACAGGCCCGCACAGCCGTGCTGGGTATCCTGACGGAGACAACTGTGTAGTAGTGCGAGGTGGTGGTGCTGTTGTGTGAAGACTGCGCAATGTGGGGTTGTGGTGGTGTTGTCTTGTGAAGACATTTGTGTAGTGTGAGATGGTGGCGTTGTCGTGTGAAGGCCTCTCTATGGTGTAATGCCTCGCATGGTGGCGGTCTGAGTTGCACTTTCATTACGCCTTAAAAAGAGCGTAGCTTCAGGAAATACAGCCTGGTACTTGTGTTACATAAGCCTCTGTTTTCCCCATACAATTTTTTCCGCTTATTTTTCTTACGATCAGCACATGATTCGATTTTTTCACTGGGATGACTTATGTGATGAGCGAACCCT
Source organism: Orchestia grillus (assembly GCA_014899125.1). NCBI lineage: Eukaryota > Metazoa > Arthropoda > Malacostraca > Amphipoda > Talitridae > Orchestia > Orchestia grillus. The sequence continues at coordinate 13,587 of VOMN01082715.1, read as the reverse complement.
GTGCGTGATGATGCCGCAAAACATTGGAAGCTGTGAGAGTCTTGGTGTTCCAGAGGAAATGTTTGATAGCTGTTGTTATTCCTTTTATATTTATCCAGTGTGTTTAGTCTAGTTACCTCCTTGTTGAGTGGTGTAGTTAGTTTTACGATTTTGTAGTCATTTTCATACTGCTTTTTTCGGCCCATATCAATTATCTATTTGTACATTTTGCTTATCTCGACTTTTTTCTAGGTCAAAAGTACACGAGTTTGTCCCTCATGCTAGCCTTTTTCATTTATTTGTTGACTTACATTATTTCATGAGATACGCTCAGCGAGTATTGTACGTCGTTATTGCCTGTGGCCACTTTTAATTTAATTCTGTGTAAAAAGCTTTGTTTGTATGCGGCTTCTTTATGTCTCCTAATTTTAAGTATGCCTACATTCTAGTCTTTTGGATTCCGCTGTGTCGGTTGCCTTCTAGTGTAACTTCGTAATGATGACTGGAATTAGACTTGATGTTGTGGTCACGCAGTGCCTTTTGAAAGCGAAGCATTTTTTTTAAAGAAAGAATGTCTCCTTAGCACTTCGATATGCGAAGTGCTTTCAAAAATATTTGAGTATTTTTCGTTTAAACGCGAGTGAACACAATAGATCTCCAATACCCGAGTATAAAATTCGTGTGTAGAAATCTATTACATTAATTTTGCCGTCTGAAATTACACAGCAATCGAGCATAGTTTATACGAGAAACAAACGTTGAATATTCCAAGTTGAGAATGACTTAGATAATCTTAAAATCTGTTATCTTATTATGTATAACTCTTGACGATCTCACCGGACCCTAGCCAGCTGGTGTGCCCTCCAAACACAGCTCGCCGTATCCATGATACCTTCATCCTGCTGCTTGCGCTTAATATTGAGCGTATTTATTCGTTTGAGAATGTCATCTTGAGAAGGAAAGAGTGTATTTTCTGGAGCCAGTGCTTGATATAATGGATAATATAAATATTCTGTTTCATGTTCTGTGCGGAAATGCATCATTGCTCCACTTTTATAACGTCTGTAACGACCTATTCTGGCCATTAAATATGGAGAATATTTTGGTCATCCCAACGTTTTTTCATTGCCGAGTGCACTATATACTTTGTTAGGGCCAGGTGTTCGAGTCTACTGTGGTGTTCTGCCGTGTGTCAGGTGTTCAAGTCTGCTGTGGTGTTCTGCCGTGTGCCAGGTGTTCGAGTCTGCTGTGGTGTTCTGCCGTGTGTGTGTTGCCATTTTGGACTCAATCTGTTTCGGTCTTGTGTTCTCAGTTTCGGTCTATTTCATAATTATTTCTTGGTCTCCGTTAGATGTTCACTGAAAATAAACACCTTTTGAGTTCGTATGATGTATGGAAATCCGCGACGAATCTAATGTGTTTTCTGGTGTTTGTGAAAGGCTAAAGTGTTTACTGCTACCTAGAGTGGGTCGAATATCATATTTCCTTCATTCCCATATCAATATTTCTATTGGTGAATTTGGCTTGAAATCTTTTGAGGGAAAATTTAGAATTGAGATTTTTCACAGTTTGACACTTGATTGTCTTCTTACCACGTCTTGCCAAATGACGCGCATGATCTAATCAAGATTGATGTCTTTTTGCGTAGTAAGTGCCGTAGAAATCTCTTAAACCAGACATGTAAAAGTGCTAAAATAAATTGCGCTGCAAGCTGTGTTCGATTTTGTACCCTTCCTGCTTTATAAACTAGCCATACTTACGATTGCTGGAGACACACATCCGACATTACCTTTCAGAATTTTGTTTAATTTCTGGTACAGAAATTCTTGGCTACTTTCTTTCTGAAAACACAGATTGTTCAAGACAACGTACTGCTCTATGGATCGGTATCCACGATACCGATAAATATATATTGGAAAGTAGTTCTAACTATTTTTTTTCTGGAGAAAAATTTGTGTCTCTCGCTTCGCATTATTCAGTCAATGATCGAGCCCCAAATGGCTCCTGAGTGCAAGAGCTTTGCAACTTTGCTGAGTGCATTTAGCTTTGCATTTAGCTTAGCAACTTTACATTTAGCTTTGCAACTTTACATTTAACCTTGCAACTTCACATTTAGCTTTAAAGAAACCAGCATTTTGTAACGTTGTTTAAGAGCTTGTATGCAGTTTTTAACGACTGAAGTACGTGGGTTTGATCACTGTTGTACGATTTGCCATGTCCAGAAAATTTAGACTATTAGTTTAAAACTCCCTATCCACATCAAATGTTGTTCAAAGAGAGCGATGAGAAAGGACCTTTTATTATGGACTATAGAAAATTGGGAATCTATGCACAAGGCGTGTTCCCATTAGGATCCCCTGCGCCTAGAACCAGCGAGTTGAGAATGAAAAGGAAGAAAAGACAAGCGATAGCGAAGAAGGTGCGAAAATTAAATGAAACGGAGTGGGCTTGAAAGAGAGAAGTCCCAATGGCCTATTCGTAGCTGAGATAACCTAACAGTGTCCCCCGTGGCACACCAGTCCTTGTCGCTCACTGTAGACTGTCCTCTCTAAGGTAACTGCATTGCCCGGCTTATGTCCCCTGGGGGGAAATGGCGAGAAAATGGTCGGGCTGTCGCTCGTAAAGATGTGCAATGATGAGACTTCGCAAACGGGGGAAGTGAAAACTGAATTTTTCAGCAGCACAGTGACAGTAGTGTTTAGTAAGAAAAAGAAAAGAAAAATCGTTTATTCCGAAATCAGTCACATAAAAGGTATGGGTCGCATAGGTTTTTCAAACATCAAGACTACAACCTTCAAAATAGGTGTTGATGTCACGTAGAGACTGCAGTTGTGTTTCCTAGTTCACTAGCCTTTCGTTGAGCGAGAAGTGGTGATAAGCATATTGGTTTAGATATTAACTAAAACCCATCGTATGGTTCTTCGTATATTCCTGATAAAATCGAGGGAGTTACAGTTGACAGGCTGTGAAATAAGAAAAAATAGTTGAACCTATTAAGAATTATGCAGAATGAACCATCGATAATTTGAGCTTGAGTTGTGGAACCATAAAACTTCAACAAATTTGTGAAGACATTAAGCGGAGAACGTGGAGTTTACCACGTGACTGAAGACCTATATAAAATGAAACAGTAATGTCTTGAATTAGAGTTATGGTACATTGAAATAGCAATAGCTTACATCTCTTAATCCTTGTGAAATATTACGAAACGTTGCTACAGTATAGTACTGATACTATTACAGCCGATAACAGAAAAGAATTGAAACGTAAAATGGTCGTGCCTGTGAACGTAAGGAGTCTAGGCGTTGATAAATTCAAACCCAATGAGGTATCGATAATTCACAATAGAGGTGTAGCACAACAAGATTTTTACGATGGAAGGCGGAAGGTTCGTCCGTATTTAATACAATACAACTCGAAAATATGTATCTGTTCACTGCTGAACAAATGCGAGATAAGTAAGTTTTTAAATTACCAGAGCCGCTAATCTCTGAAGTGGAGATTAATAGCATGACGAGCGGATAAAATTTCTGTCGTGTTTAAATGCGATTGGTGCCTGATTGACGCACGCATGGAACTAATTTCCTTACAGCTTTTTCTACCTACCATTATTGAAGATGCTAAACTCTGATCCCCTCCTATAAATTTCTTCCTACCATTATTGAAGGTGCTCCGCTCTAACCCCTTCCTATAAATTTATTCCTACCATTATTGAAGGTGCTAAGCTCTAACCCCTTCCTATAAATTTCTTCCTACCATTATTGAAGGTGCTACGCTCTAACCCCTTCCTATAAATTTCTTCCTACCATTATTGAAGGTGCTAAGCTCTAACCCCTTCCTACAAAAATTCGTTGCAGCCCGCTGCCGTTCCAGCTAAAACATTGGAGAATATCGATTGGTTTAATATCTTTTTTTCGATGAACAAACTCTTGACTCCGTGCGTTCCTACCAACAACGTCTCATTGCATAAAAAAAAACATTTTACGAGCGAACGTTCCTCTCTGCAACATCGTTCTTGCGTTCAGTGCTCAGCCTGGGCTGTTTGAACTTTGTGTAGTTCTGACCAGTCTATACCGATCAGGACCTCCGAATTAGCTGGTGTAATCTTACTGAGTGAGTTTCTAACGCAGTGTAGCATAATTTTGAGAGTGAAAATATTCAAATAGCGTGCGTTGGGGAGCATGATGATCCTGTGTCCACTTATTGTTAATGGATAAAGAGCGCTAATGAATAAACTTTTCACTGAACAAAGTGTGCCAATAGATCAACTTTTTACTCATCAAAATCTACACTAAATAACTTTTTACTGAACGAAGTACACCGATAGATCAACTTTTCACGAAACAAAATGAGTTAATAAGTCAACTTTACAGACTAAAAAGAGTAACAGCTTAACTTTTCTCTGAACAAAGAGAACTATCAAATTCCACACACATTATTTTAGTGTGCACTGCAGCCCTAACGTCAGACGAGTCGAGCTAGGTTCAAAATCACCGAATATAAAAACAGATTCAAAGAAGCGTACTAATTTTAAAGAAACAGTCAAATGTTAATCACGAAACTCTAGACTACAAACGACTATTGTCCACCTTCTGATTCGCTGGTACCCAGTGGTGGCAATTAAGGTGGCGTTTATAACAAATTCAACTCCATCGCACCCTCATTTTGCTCACGAATTCATTCAGCATCGTGGAAAACGTTCAGATTTCAGTATTTCTGGCGCAGGCAAATATCCCCAAATATTCATTCGCTTTGCCACGCCAGCAATTTTCTCACGGAAAATCGAAAGCTCGCGTTTCCAATTAAAGCTCAAAGGTTTTCTAACATATTTTTATTAAAGCCGAGAGCCTGAAAGCCGGCCCCACGACCAGCCGCGCTAGCTTCGAGTCTTTTATTGAGCCGTATTTCTCTTAGAAAAATCCATCAAATGACCCGTCGAATCGTTGAGCTCTTCAATTTAACAGCTCCCTTGAAACAGGAGACCGTGCGAAGATAAGCTTTTCAGCGAAGAAAATAATTTCGTCGTTCGTATTAGGCAATGATTGAAAACCGCGGTTCCGGAATTGAAATTCTCCGAGCGAAAAGTGTTCATGTGCGACGATATGTGATGCTTTCAAAAGTCTGTTGATTTTAATTCATTTTTTCCATGATAAATTAAAGCTTAAGCCTTTTCGTTCTGGAGCATGACGCAAATATCTTGCAGGAGTACGTTGCCACAACGGTTTTAATTCTTTGAGTCTTGGAAGCACAGTTTTTCAAATTTGAATACAATTTGGTACGTTAGAAGTAAAAAGTAAAAACTTAGCTGAGAAAGAGATGCTTTTGATAGACTAAAAGGGTTGACATATGTAAATACACCTTAGCACATAAATGTTAGTATCAGAAATGCTATTCACATTCTCTAAAGTTCCCCAGGGAAGTTGAGTTTTCATTTTGTTCCCATGAGTTATACGTGTTTCACTATTGAATCATACATATTTTCTCAGTGCTTGGAAGCGAGAAACACACTAAGTTATAGAAGCATTTCTATTCAAAAACGTTCAGTAGTTCAGATCCAATGTCTGAGCTACAGGACTGGTTTGAGTCACAGCTGAGGAACAGGAATATGGAAAACTCGCACAAATTAATGGAACCACAGAGATATGCAAATAATAACTCACGTAAGAAAATAAATATCATCTACGTGCGCTTTCGAGCTCAGATTTTGACTTGAAGGCGTCAAAAAACCCTGACTAAATTGTAAAGTAATTAGCATACGGAGATGAGCCTAAAATCTTACTACAAAGCATTTTGTTTACACTCGGCGAACATCATCAGTTTTTTTTCATTTACTTACCAATCAAGCTTCGCAAGCTGCTTAGGGGCGCGAAAGCTTGGATAAATAAATACAAAAACTCAGTTGACGTTTCCAATTACATACCTTGCAAGATGCAATGATCCTGGGCTTCCCTTGTTCTACGTAAATAGCAAGAAGCTTGAAAGTGTGCGTGTAAGAGGATTACTAAATGCCGAGTGTGGAATAAATCATTGTCTTCTGCCATGGAATCTCTCCTACGTTAATACTTCAAAATGTCACTCCATTGCGCAAGAATTTCTACGACCATTCATGTGAAATTAAACATAAATGGTGAATCTCACAGAAATGTATACCTTAACTTGGGAAGTCACTAATTCTCCGAATATTAAGCCGATTTTAAGAGACTTGGTTTCCTAAAATACACACCTTAGTCGGCATGCTGTATTCATGATACCTTTCTTCTGTTGCCGCGGCCCAATTTATTATGCAAATGATTGATATTCTACAGGGTGGACCATAAGTAAGACTCCCTTTCAAAATTATTATATCACTGGTACCACAATGGGGCAGAGCTTTTTAAGTGTATCAGTGCTACCGTCGTGGTAAAGGGTACCTTTTTTATGACCCACCCTGCACAGTGCGATATATATTTTGTATACATCCTTCGTCTTATACGCTCCCAACCATAACTGTGTTTGTGTTGGGCGGCACGATAGCAGGCAGAATGATTTTCTAGTGACATTCTTGGGTGCGAACACGGCTTGCAGGGATAGTGTTCAGGTACATCTGTGAAGAGTAGCAATACGTACATTAACGCAAAATTTGTACCAGGCCCATGGAGTGTGTCGAATTATATTATCAAGAAATTATTTTGCGTTGAAATATGTATATACACAAAACCAGCTACACACCAATTGCACTCGCAACAAGATAGGAAAACAATCTTTCCGTCGGAAAACTAGTACATCAACCTTTTTTCAAAAATACACGTCATTATCTAGCCAGGATTAGCAGTCCTCGTGCTGTACTAAATTTTCATGCGCTTTTCTTCCGACATAAATCTACATGTGAATGCGTCTTCCTTATGATTGTAATCAAATCCTACCATTTATTTAATCATCGGCATCTTGAGTCGTTCCCTAAAGCATTTCGTTTCCCGACGCCGTTAAATTCAACCCTCTCAAGTTTACGAACCCAAAGTTCAGATATGAATTTATGCGCGCTTTTTCTTACGCCCCGTCGCGAGCCGCGTTCTAGGTCTATTTGTAATTCAATACCTCCTCGTTTCCTCTAAGTTACGGAGGCGCGGCTGGACAGCCACCGAAAAAGACTTCAAGTCTTCAATGGAGACTCGATGCAAATTAGTCTCCTAGTTTCCCGTTCTGATCGCATATTTTACGAGGCATTCCGACCCAATGAGTGACATGGTGAGACGTGCATGAGTCGGAGTGGTTACGTTAGCTCTACTTCGTCTTTCTTATTCTAAGATCTTGACGTTTTTAATAATATATTCAAGAAACTATATATATATATACTTCAATAAAACTATGTATATTCAAGAAAACTATTTTTCGAGTGTTTTCATCAGTTATTTATGCACCTTCATCTTCAAGTTGTGGTAGCCGAAATTATTTCATGGTTGTTAATTTTACTTTAAGAACACTATTTTACCAGGTAAGAACAATTACAACACGTTCTTCATGTATGGAGGGATTTTTATTACGGGTTCAGGTAGCGTTAGAAAATATGTGACCAGATGTATGTACATAATTTTGGTTCGATATAGAAGAACAAAATAGTTACAACGGTGTGGTGCCACGCTCACATGGAATGGAGGTGCAGAGGTCCCTCGTGTGATGAATTGATGATCTCTATTTTTCATGAGGGGCTTGCGAGAAAATTCGGAAGGATGGACAAATGATAGAAACAGGAAGGATGGACGGATAAAGGATGGATAACTGAGAGAAACAAGGGGAATTATGTAAGAAGAGGGTGAGCGTAGCTACAGGCCTGATTCAGGTCACAGTTGCAGAACAGAGATGTAGAAAACACGCAAAAATTAAATGAACTACAAAAATAGATAACATACGTACGAAAATAGATATCATTTATTTGTGCAATTGAGTTTGGATTTGTATTTGAAAACATTAAATGACACTTAGCTCAAATCTTTAAGGCATGCGGAAAGAATACAGTTCGTCAATACGGAGAAATGCAAGAACAGTGCACAAAAATTTCAAGCACTACCTCGAACTCCATTTCGAGCTATATTACCGGTACGTATATTGCCAGCCCGCGCTAAGGGCAACTTTTGTCATTTAGAAATGAACGAGCTGAGAGCTAAGTAAAATCAGAATAATTGAACTACCGAATTCGAAATGCACGACCGAAAAATAATTGCTGATATAAAGACCATAATTACATTTAAGGCTTCCGACGTATTGCAATTTTTTCACTTTTTTAAAACCTCACCGCCATTATACTCAGATTCTGGGGTTGGGGCGAGTTTAGTCTATTGTGAAGAGGTCAGGTTCAACGTCGCTAAACTGGTCTCCTCTTATTCTCTTGTCTCATGTTTTCTACACTGTCATCATATTCATCTTACCTCACCTACGCATCATTTGTTTATTTCATTATATCATGAAATTTAGCCATAGGCATCAGCCTATGTATTAACAGCCACTGTCTACTTAAGAGGATGCCGTGGTTGTTGCATTCACACGGTCACTGTCGTCTACGACTGTGCGAATCAACCGTCGCCCCCTGGGCAGTGACTGTTCATGGATTAATCCAACAGCTCCACAAATCCATTTACACCCTACAATCGTCCCCTACCTCAACTTGCTCCATCGTTCCTCTACGAATATTTCTATTTTGATGGATTTCCCAAACCGTTATACGTCACCGTGGTTCGTACCCAACATGATTCTTCAGGTCACGACTCCCATTCATTTCACTCGATCTCAACTGGTCACAATAATCGCAACACTTAGCTCTTCGCCCCACAGTTCCTCCTCCAACTCTCACCATACCTTCTCTGCGACCAGGACAGATCGTACGTGCTACATACCGTTGACATTTGCTTCCCAATTCATTAGGAGGGGACGAAAGTTTTGTCGCGTGCGAACTCTGGGAGGAAAACTAATTGTTTCACTGCTGATTCGCTCAGGAAAATCGTCGACGACCGAACAGAACCTGCTGCTGTTCTGGGACGTGAATGGAAGGTATGCGACGCCAAAATCGGGAGCGTTTAGTTGTGGAAGTTCGTTGCGGTGCAATCGTAAGCAAAAGGTGCGGGGTGACAATTGAAATAGGGAGTATTTTAAATAGAGGTAAAATACCCTTCAGAATAGGGAATATTCATTGCTTCCTGTACAAAATAGAATGAAAATACTGGCAGAACACTACAGTTACCGTACATTTAATGATCCACCGATGCGGACGACTTGGGTGGCAGACCACGCTTAGAAGTCAACGACCTTAAAATTCAGTTCATTGTTTAGAATCTTGTTTTCTACAACAATGTCAGATTTTGAGCGGAGCTTGCCTTTTGCCCTCTAAAAACGAACATTACTCATTAAACATGTCATTTTTTTAAATGTTCCTATCTATATCAAGAAAAGCAGTTCATACTGAAGCAAATTTAAGCACACAATCCCAACACAGTTATTTAAAGTGAGAGCTGCATTTAGTCGGTGTTGAAAATTTTAATTTCGAAGAGACACTCGTGCAAATTTCCTCGCTCGTGTTTTGTGAGCGAGGAACTGCGGCGAAATCTCAATTGGGATGCCTGAGTTCTGTATCGGAGTCCTGAGGGGTAGGAGCTGATCGTCCACCGGCAGTCTCAAAACTGTCACCTGAATTCTAATCAACGATTTGCATCGCTCGACAAAAGGTAAGTTAAGAATAGCCAATGAGGCTTAGGCCGTAACGGGAGTTTACCTTCGCTGCTAGTCAGGTAATGAGTGCAAGGTGATGGAGATTACTCAGATTACATGTTCTATTGCAGACACCCTTGCAATTGTTTGCGCTGCTTACAGAGTTCTTCTGATTTATCCATGGCCAGAAATGTGTGCGAAAGAGTGTTGATTATTTTCTGAGACTAGAATGAATCATGCTGCTGCCTCCATTATTCAGTCAAATCGCTGTCGCTACCACGTGATGACTAGTGCAATCAGGTGCCTCATGCTAATCATTCCACTTCCCCCAGCAATCGAATGCAGCGTGAGCATGTGCGCTAGTTGGTTCATTCCACATCTCAGGTCGAAGATGGACACAAACAAACGGAACCGCCTTTCCGATCATTCCTTACCACGCACTGACCGACAGGGCATGAATCCATCAACTGAGCCATTTATGTCACTCGACAAACCACACCGGAGAACGGAGCAATGCTCCACCATGCCCTGCGCTCCATTTCGACTCTTCTGATTCCTTTTTTGACTTCTAGGGAGACAATTTCCGCATAGCGGCTGTTGCGAGCGGCGGCGTACGCTCTTTTTATAGCGCACTGACGTACGCATTTAATGCCGCTCTGTTCTGCGCGTTGGCGCTGCAAGGTGCGCGCGATGTGACTTAAGACGCGCGTACGCGTGAAGGAGCAAACAATCTGGACTAAGTGCTGTCGTTTACATGACATCGTTGAGAAATGTGTTTGCTGCGCTGCCGTAAGGACGATCTCATCGTGTGCTTTTACTTTTCGTCCTTAATTCTGAAGCAGAATGTTTATTATCATCCAATATTATTGGCTTTGACATCTTCGTTAAGCCAAGTTATTACCATTCACGAGTAAATACATATACATATAAGTCAATAATTGTATTCAGTTACGCGCCGCTTCCAGAAAAAAACAGTAAATATTTGCTTTTAAGTTAGCGGCGAGCCAACCTTGTTTCTGCTGTTAGGTCCGATGCTTCACAGCCACTTCCACAGTCGCTATTTCCTGTTCCAATGCTTCACAGCCACTTCCACAGTCGCTATTTCCTGTTCCAATGTTTCACAGCCACTTCCATAGTCGCTATTTCCTGTTCCAATGCTTCACAGCCACTTTCACAGTCGCTATATTAACTTGAATTGCCCTCTCCGTCGTATTCGCTCGTTCGCCTAGTTTTTTTGGTGAACGTAACAGCCGATGAGTCTAACAGCTACATCCATCGCAGAATTTGTTGGCCCATCAATGGCAAAGTTACACATTGCATCCTGTGACATGTACACCAGAAATTAAAATCTTCGCCTGCGGATCCAACTCATGTCAACACTGAACTCGGCCCTGACGTCATCACCTCGAACCAAACAAGTTCATTCAGTCCACGTGCGTGTTGCCAGCGAGTGCCTCTAGATAAAACTCTTTCATAACTGACAGATTCATCGTGTGTGAACAGAACATTCTAGAGGACAGTTATAAAAAGATTTATTTGTTCCAGAGTGAGTGAAACATATTTTAGTTTGACATAGGAACGTGTTCCTTACAGCGAGAGGTCGTCGTACGAATAAATAATTCTCTGCGTCTAACTTCGGAATCAGTCACACATAATTTCGCAGCTGTGTTCTGTGTTCGTTTTTATTGCAGCTGGTGTCTGGTGCTAGCGTGGTGACGTCAGTGGCGTTTGTGGCAAAACACCGCCAGCTCCAACGATTTCGACTTCTTCGAATTTGATACCTACGCATTTCTTGAAATTCTTAAACTCCGAACGGTGCTTTAGCTTCCATGTGAAATTCTATCTTTTAGCTGCTATGTGAAATTCTATCCTTTAGCTTCCATGTGAAATTCTATCCTTTAGCTTCCATGTGAAATTCTAACCTTGAGCTTCCGTGTGAAATTCTATCCTTTTGCTTCCGTGTGAAATTTTATCCTTTAGCTTCCGTGTGAAAGTTTATCATTTTGCTTCCGAGTGAAATTCTATTCTTTAGCTACCGCGTGAAATTCTATCATTTAGCTTCCATGTGAAATTCTATCCTTTAGCTTCCAAGTGAAATTTTATCCTTTCGCTTCTGTGTGAAATTTTATCCTCTAGCTTCCATGTGAAGTACTATTCCTTAGCTTGTATGTGAAATTCTAAGCTGCAGTGCCCATGTGAAGTGTGAGTAACAATGAAGGTGACATACAGTGCACTGACTGGCAATGACTCACATGCATTTCCTCTAATTTAAGTAGTTTTACTATCTTTATTTCACTCGAATTTATTTGACGCAATTTTTTAAAGTTTGACTCTTCCAAGGTGTACTTAAGCATGATTTTAATTCATCTATATTCGGTAAACTGCTAAAGTAACCGGTTGATTTATCTATATTCAGTCATTCATGCTGTTTTGTTAGCGTATTTACACGGGCTGCCACTGACATGGGGAGCAAAGCAGCGGCAGTTGCTGCAGCTGCTGCAGCTGCCGCCTCCTTAAAGGGGATCTGCAGGACGGAGGGATGGTCTCTGCTTCATGCCGCCCTTTCCATCAATTTTACACTTACAAAAACCCCGTCAACTGCGGTCGCCGTTTGCCCAATGAAATTACTGATCCTTGTTTTTATTCCAACGCTGTCGACCCGACAGGGGTGTCCGCCATCTTTAACACGGGCCGAAATACGGAGCTCATCGTCTCAGTGGTACAATCGTCGCCTCAAATAACACGGGCCGAAATACGGAGCTCATCGTCACAGTAATACGGTCGTCTCCTCAAATAACACGGGCCGAAATACGGAACTCATCCTCTTAAGGTAGTATCGTTTACTCAAAAAATAAGGAAAGGCTAGTGAAACATACGGAGAAAACTTATTAGTAATACGGGAGGTTTTATTAATAATACAAGAGGTCTTGTAAAAATGCGGGAAGGTTTTTAAATAATATGGGAGGGCGTATAAATAATACGGGTGGGTTCATAAATAATATGAGAGGGTGTATAAATAATACGGAAGGATACATAAATAATACAGGATGGCTTATCAAAAACATGGGAGGGCTTTTAAGCTATACGGGAGGGCTCATAAATAATACAAGAGGGCTTATAAATAATACGGGAGGGCTTATGAATAGTATGGGAGGATTCATAAATAATACGGAAGGGTTCAAAAATAATACAAAAGGCTGAAATACGTTGTGCCTTTGACCAGGTCTAGGATGTTTGTGCCTAGATCCTCCGAGGGCCAATTTGTTTTTTTGAGCGAAACATTGCGTGAGTTCTCGACCACATCCGACACAAGTGTATGCGTATTCAACCTAATTTTGAACGAAAATTTAAGAATTAAAAACAAATTGCGCTGTTTCTAGGTTCTATGCTGTGGTGTGGTGAGGCTGCAGTGTCCCTGCACTGCAGTGGTGTGATGAGGCTGCAGTGTCCCTGCACTGCAGTGGTGCGGTGAGGCTGCAGTGTCCCTGCACTGCAAGTAACGTGAAATTAGATCCATTGAAAGGTCCGGATCATCCTCTTATGCCCATATATACGGGACATAATTTTTTCTTAGGGTAATGTTAATTGAGTTAGTGTAATTCTTGCGAGTTAGTTTTGGTTGCAGCATACTGCAGTTAGCTTAATTCCAATTCGATTACATTTTGTTCAATTCCAATGCAACGAGTTGCATTTCAGGATTGCTAGAGCTTTTGAAATTTATGTTTTACTTCTACTGTACAGCGTCGTATTTTTGAAAGTCAAATTGGGCATCGTTCAAATAACGTTCCGCGCACCAAAATTAGATGACGGCACAACGCGAGCTCTGCCACAAGGGCTTCTCCACGAGGAGGCAAGGGGAGGGTCGGGGGGAGTCAGGACTAGCATGTCAGGGGACTAGCGTGTCGGGGGACTAGCATGTCGGGGGGAGTCAGG